>WYDI02022962.1:0-86680 GCA_009867235.2 Psittacus erithacus
CTTGGTCAGACTAAACATTTGAGCAGTAACTAAAAACATCGGTGTTATCAGCGCTGTTCCCAGGCTGAAAGTCAAAACCACAGCACTGCACTAGCTACTAAGAAGGAGAAAAAAAAAGACTGCTGCTGCTGAACCTGGGACTAATCTTTACCCATGAAGTTACCTCAAAGTACAGAGCTTCATCATAGAGCTACATATAAGATGAGCTATTCAAAACTAATACTGGCTTCTGCCAAATCTGTTATAAAGTCTGGAAAGCATTATAACCAGTTTTTAGAATCAAGGCCTAAATCGGGCAATTTTTGTTACTTAATTTTCATTGAAAATTCTCCACATTGTTCTCCTAAGGAGCTGGTGTTCCTAACTGGGTATCTTCTTCCAGGTGTTGCACCAGTCGCTTTTCCTTGATGCCATCACTCAGCATATGGAGCTAATATCTCAGCATAAGGCAAATGCATGTAGAGCCAATATTAACTTCCAAGTGATGCACCAGGTTTTCAGAATAACTGACTTCAGATACCAAATACTGCTGATTGAAAAATATTATCCATTCCCCATCTTGTCTGCCTGCATTGTAACTGTGCACACTAGCAGCTGTCACTTATTGATTATTCAACATGCTCAGAGACTATTATGTTGCTGTCTTTGTTAATAACAAGAAGCATGCTTTTTTGACTCATCTAAGGGCAAAAGTACAAATAAAGACCAATAGAAAAGGTGAGCCCTTCTAGGAAGAACTGTGATAACTTTTAGAAATAAAGCTCATAAATTAATTGCTTAGATTAAATTATAGTAGCATTCCTAATAAAAGATTTTAACCCATTTTTACTATAGTTACATTTTTTGTGATTTTCTTACTGTTTGACAGCCTCCTTCTGAACCTTTGGGATTGTACCAAGTTTTGGAGATTTGAGAGGAAGAACATTTACTAATTCCCAATTCATGTTAGCTTAATTAATTAAAAGCATCTAAATAATTGCCTAGAGACTTCATTAGCTTTCTTCTTCCTTGTTTCCTAGAGAACTGTGTTATATAGCAATGGAAAGTGCAAGTAGGTGGAAGTGAGATTTTAAATCTGGACAACTTAATTAAATAAAAATAGTTGAAATCCTATTTCGTCTTGCCAACAGCTGCTGCGCCCATTTTTAGTCAAGTAAACAAAAATGTTTTGGTATTTACATGTTGTGTAGCATTTGATGACTGGAAGGTTAAAGTAAGGCCTTCTCTTGATTTTGTTGCTACTTGTCCTTAAGAGGGTTTTCATTTTTCCCATAGCAAGCATAGAGAAATACTGCTGTCCACACAGGAGCATAGTGACGGTTAATTTAGCTGCTGGATGATCTAGTTTACTATATAGAATACCTCTTGTTCTCTTTTTCTTATAACCACTGATTGGATGTAATTCACATGTTCTCCATTCAGATGTTCTTCCTCTTATGGATTCAAACTTACACTGGGGAAGTTTAGATTAGATATAAGGAAGAAGTTCTTTACTGTGTGGGTGGTGAGGCACTGGAATGGATTGCCCAGGAAAGTTGTGAATGCTCCATCCCTGGCAGTGTTCAAGGCTGGGTTGGACAGAGCCTTGGGCAGCATGATTTAGTGTGAGGTGTCCCTGCCCATGGCAAGGGGGTTGGAACTTGATGATCTTAAGATCCTTTCTGACCCTAACTATTCTATGATTCTATGATATTTCTCCTTTCTTCCGATTTCAATGGTTGCATTCCATCACTTAATCAAATTACACAAATTTGTGTGACAGGGTGGGTGATAGGAGCCATCTCTAATAGGGTTTTGTTACCTGCAAGGCCTCAGTTGGCTTTGGAATACTTGGATGCACAAAGTATAAAATATCTGGTGGCAATACAAACTAATTCTTATAAGTGCTAAAAAATTACTGTTCTCAGTAAAGTTGAGGCTCAAATTAATAATAATAAAAAAAAAATCCAAATCATAAAAAGCTTCCATTCACCTTAGTTAAGCGTGCAGAAATTATAACAAGTAATTTACAATTAACCTTGAAAGTTTGTTTCTTAATTACTGTCTACTTTAAGGTAATTCCTTATATAAACAGGAAAACTTAACATTTTAATGGTTTTTAAGCTATTAGAAAAGTTACCAAGAATTATAAATCTGAAATATTCACATCTTGAAATTGTGGAATTATTTACATCTTCAAATATAACCACTAGCATGAAATGAAGTAAAATTATCATAAGCAACTACTATATCATAATGACTGTGGAACAAATAAAGTTTAAAAGTTTTGGTTAAGGTCTTTCAGAGAAAAATGCTTTGGTTTTTTTTTTTTGTTTACAACATAAGTGAAAACTGTTAATTCTTGAGGAGGCTACATATATTTGGCACCTACCTCGATATTTTCATGTAGGCTGGTTTGAAGAAGTTAGGAACGGGGATTTACAGTACCTGGCATGGATTTTTGGTAATATTGACCACCACTATAGTTGCATAATAGAATTAAAGATGCATGCAACTATCTAGACAGTTTCAACTGAAAATTCCCAGGTGTTTAAAGTTCATGTTAATGAACTTTTGCAAACATATGCTGTGAATTGTCTGAAGCAGACAAAAAATTATGCATATGAGAAGTAGATCAGAAGTAATTCAACTACCCACAGTAACTTTCACTATAGATATGATGGCTGACTAAAAATAAATTAAAAAAGAAAAGACGTATTTAAATTTCTGCATGGTACATTTATAAGGTATTCTGACATGCCAAAACTATTTCCCAGAGCAGGAATTAACAAATAAATATGTTGCATTTTCAAATTTCAGTATTAAAAGAGACTATGCACACCAGGGGCATTTAAGCAAAATAGTGGTTAAGGATTGGTTTGTTTTGTTTTTAATTAGCAAGCCAGAAATCTGTACAGCAACAAAAAACATAGGTAGCAATGCAAATTAGTATATATCCAATGCATACTCCAAAATACTAGAAATTAAGTTCATTTTGTACAGCAACATCAGTAGGAGCATAAGACAGAGCTGCAGTCAGGCCATCTGGACCATGAGCTGTTTCTGGCAGTGGTCAGTCACAAGTGCTCAGAAGAGATTTGCACTATAGGAGAAAAGAAAGGTGGTGTAGTGGTCTGTTGCTTTGCTTGTCCATATCCTGACAGTCTGAACCTTAGGGAATCCCCTGACCTGCAAGTGTTTCCAGTTTCTTGTTTAATAGCTCCTGAATGACCTTTCTTTCATTGCTTTTGCAACACCCCATGACAATATGTAACGCAGGTGGATCAAGGATGTGCTTTTTTATTTTGAAGAGTCTGCCTGATAGTCACATTGGTTGACTCTAGGTTCTTGGGTTCTGAAAAGCAAATTATTATTCCTCTTTTATTTACTTTCTCTTGGTTAGTCATGATTTTACGGACTGCTATAATGTCTGTCCTCCATGGTCTGCTTTCTGATTTGTGATATTTCTTGTTATATGAAAGCCTGCATAGTTCTCTCGTAATCGTTATCCTCCTTCTTCCTGTGTCGTTGGTTTTGGAGTTTTTTGGTTTGGTTTGTTTTTTTTAATATATAGTTTGAGGTGAAATGACCAGAACTCTGCTTGGAATTTATGATGTGGACATGCTAAGCTGCATACTATCAGTGTCTTCTGGTTTCTTTTCTATTTTTTTCCTTATAACTAAGCTCTGTTGGAGATTTGAGCAGGCAGTTTCACAGAATCATATAGTGACTCTTGTTTTCCTTGAGCAGCAGCAGCTGACTTGCAGCCACTTACTGGCCATGAGAACATGGGGAGGGAGAGTTCATATTTGAAATATTTAACATTTATTAAAATTCAATTCAGTCTGCTGTTGTATAATCTAGTGCATCAGTACCCTGAAGTTCTTCTACATCTCCTCTCAACTAACTTTTTACTTACCTCAGAAATTATATACTTTCAGGAAATTTTGTTACATCATCAGTCACACCTTTCTGTAGAAAATTTAGGATGATACTGAACAGTTCAGGATCTGCTAAACACAACTACAGTGGTTAACCTCCTTCAGTGTGATAACGGAGCTCCTGTGCCTTACCCTTTATTCCTGTTTCTGCCTATTGCTTTTTCCATGACTTTCTGTCCCAGATCTGATTAATTACTTTAGAAAATATTTAGGAGTATCATGCCAAGAGTCACCTGGAAATCCAAGATAATATGTTAAATAGATTTTCATGACCTTATATGTTCACTAATTCCACATAGGAGTATGCACAGAGTTGCAAAACATTGCATTCAACAACAAAGGTAGTGCTGAGTCTTGTTTTTCTGTTGCATTTATTTTCATTTTCATTCATTCTACTCTTTGTTATAGTTCCTATCATGTTGGCTGTATGGACATCTGTTATATTCATCTTTTTTTCCCCAGATTTTCCCTGAATGTCTTTCTAAAACCCAAGGACACATTTTCCAGCTTTGTTTTCCTTTAGTATTGAAGGTGTTTTGAATGATAAATTCCACACTAGGGGTAACAGTTCAGCAGTTTAATATTAGACTTGCCTTGAAACACAGTGGCCGTTATGTTGATCCAGTTAGATGCTCTTGTCCATTTTATCAATTTATTTTAAAGTCTTTGATAGTTTTTGCTGCAGCTGTTTTTCATCAGTTCTATCTCTTCCTTCAGATTCTTCAGATTAGATTCTGCTGCAATTGAGAAAATAGGTCATTCACTGAGACCTCTTCTCTTCTTGTGGAAGAAAAAATAAAAAAAAAAAACACTTATGAAAAGGTTTGCATTGAGCAATTTTTGCTAGTTAGTACTTCTTTATTTTTAATAGCAAAATTTATCTGGCTGAACTGACAGTTCTCTACAATTACCTGTGTAAATCTTTTGCGATGGGGAGAAGTGGGCACTGGGGCGAGGGGCTATTATAGCAATAGGAACATGTAATGGCATAAGATGGAGTTTTGCAACATCTGAAAAGTTGACTTTCTCATCCTTCATTTTGGTGTGGACATTGAAATATATTTTACTTGCCACTCAAAGAAATTAATTATAAATAATGGATGAAGAGAACTTTCTAAAACTGATCCTGTTTGTCATAACTGCCTTGATTTTTGTATATATGCATCCCAGACAATGTATCTGATCATGTGGGGAATCACATTCCTGAGTTATTGTCTAGAAAGCTGCCTTCACACTCTTTGTTCTTACATTGCCTGAGCTTTGATGGTATTTTTCCCTCAGGTAGATCTCAATGACACCAATTTACTTTTAAAACTTTTGTCTCCTGCTGGACTCGAAAAGCACAGCATTCTTCCCATTGAAAGAAATACATTATTTTCAGCATTTTATGCTCTCGGTTTGATGGACGTATACAAATTTTTATGAAGAGGATTGTATTCTTCTTTGCTGTGTTGAGTGCAGTGAAAAAGGCAGTTATTTTTCTAGTTGCTGCTGCTTCGTGTTCTTTGTGTTGTCTGCGCTGCCGGGTCACAAGTGGGTGTTCTGTGATTATGATAGCAATGCATGACAATGATGCAAAATTAGTGGTTGATGTAGTAGCAACTGATATCCAAACAGACATGGAGACGAAAAGAGTGTCATGACTCATCTTAACCAGTAGTAATCATAGGAAGAGTTTAGTGCTGTCTATTGCTTACCCTCACCCAACATCAGAAACTCCACATTAGCTGACATCCCTTTTATTCAAGTATATTATCTTTGGTAGTTCCTTCATGTCATGGTTTAAGCCCAGCCATAACTCAGAAAACCACACAGGCTCGCTCCCTCCACACACACCCCCTTTTCCCCCCCCGCTCCCAGGGGGTTGGGGAGGAGAATCAAAAGAATGCAACTCCCATGGGTTGAGATAAGAACAGGCCAGTAACTAAAGTATAACACAAACCACTGCTGCTACCACCGATAATAATGATGATAAGGGAAATAACAAGGGAAGAGAACACGACCGCTTACCACCCAGCCTGACTGAGCAGTGATCTAACCCGTCTGGATAACTCCCAGTTTTCATCCTGGGCATGATGTGCTGTGGTATGGAATACCTCTTTGGTTAGTTTGGGTCAGGTGTCCTGTCTCTGCTTCCTCCTGGCTTCCCCTCCTCCCTGGCAGAGCACGAGGCTCAGAAAGTCCTTGGTCAGACTAAACATTCTAAGCAGCAGCTAGAAACATCGGTGTTATCAGCACTGTTCCCAGGCTGGAAGACAAAAACACAGCACTGCATCAGCTAGTATTGAACCCAGGACACTTCAGGAACAAATATTTTGTGCACTGAAAAATGCTGTGCCCGCTCTTGCTATTTACTGGCCACAAATCCACATGGTACATCAACCACATCTGTTATTGACATGCCCTGGTTCTGCCAAGGCTTAACCAAGTAGTTTATGGCCAGCATTTTGAGTCTTTTAGAGATGCTTGAAATTGTGGAACACGATTTCACCTAAGATAATTTTAGTGTGGTATTTGCAGTGATGGATTTTTCTTGTAAACTTTTTAGTTTTTATTTTTATTTAGGAGATTTCCTCAAAAGGGTGACATACAACTTTATACACTAGCACAGAATTTCATACTAGAGGGGGGGAGTGAGTGAAGTGTTAGGAAATATCATAAAGGTAAGTTCAGACTGTCATTAGGGAAAACAAGACACACAGGTTTTGATTTTCTGTATTTTGCCCTGAAGAAGCATGGGTATCAAAGCTCAAACTGAAAAGTTGCAGGAAATCCATACTTCAAAGAAGTCTGGATTTAATCCTTCTGTCATTTCAATTTAAAGGTACTAGAGATGTCAGTAATAAAATAGCAAAATGCCTGTGATTTCTGCAAAATCGAAAATGGAAAAATTCAAAAGTAGTAATTGTGAAATTAGAAGAAATGTTTTATAAATGTTGTCTTGGGTTGGTGGGTACAGAGCTAAATTGCACCATTGCAGGGGCTGATTGCTAGTGTGATATTGGTAGGTGCTTTAAAAAATTGAGGAGAAAGATGGCAGGGAAACTAAAGGCAATTTTAAACACTTTGAAGCAACTTTTCATCACCGTGTGCTGAATGAACTGGTTTCCTAGTGATCAAATTGTGTTCTGGTTTCCCTGGTAAAGTCTACCAATGCTTGCAGTTTCAATGGATTTCTTCCACCCTGTGTAGCTGCACTTTCCAATATGCTAAACAAACACACTCAGCAAATATTTCAGGTGGGGATCTTTGTCAAAACAAAATCTGTGGTGCTCACCCCAAGTCATTACATTTTGAAGTCTCAGGGGTCTGCCTTTTCAAGATACAATTTTATTAAAAGAATGAAAGCTGAGCTTTAGTAGGCGGCAGCAACAGTTAGTGTGTGAATCAGCTGAAATCCACTGGGAAACAATCACGTAAAAAATTTATCAGGGGACACTTTAAATGGTTTCAAGAGGAGGGTTTGTATATTGCTAGCAGTGAGATGCAACTTCTCTTTCAAGGACGAACTTCTTTTTTTCTCCCATTTGATAACTGTTTTCTTTCTTCTTCTCTTTTTTTTCTTCTTTTTTTTTTTTTTTTTTTTCTTTCCTTTATTTCTTCTCCTGTGAGTGAAAAACATCTTTTGCTTTGTTGATTTTTGGGTTTTTTCTTCCAAGAAACTGTAGGTCGGCTTCCCTTTTCATTCATTCTTTCATTCTTTCACAGTAATATGACTTCTGTTGATCTTGTGTGGGTCTTTCTAGGTTTATGCCAGGCACTTAGGTGAGTTCCAATTCACTCACATCCTGTGAGCACATAAGGCAAGACTGGTGATGTGTCCCTAGTCTGCTGGAAGTTTGTGTGAACAAAGGAGTCAGTGTTTCAGGTGTACATCATTGTCTCTACACTTAGGGTATCTGTATAAGTGACATCCAGTGTTGCAGATCAGCTGACTGTAGACTGTAAGGGTAGGCATTACTGTTCCTTGGGCAGATGAGGATTCATGACGCATCTCTGATAGGTTTTCCCTGTTACCTGCTGAGTGATGTTCCTGCTGATGCATCTGGCCTGTTGGTGGCATCAGCAGCCACTGTCCAGCGCCCAGCACAAACAAAATCCTACCTATTAAGTAAGCTGCTGTAGTGACAGATAGCTTGGTTTATGAAGGGTGTCTTGGAATCAAACATGAATCTAATTTTACCTGTGTTTGGGTAAATAGTGCCTCTTCCTTCAGTGACTCTTTTGCCCTCCCTGAAACGACTCTGTGTGCTGCTCCCTTTGCAAATTCAGTCCTTCAGATGGGACAGATGAGGGAGGCTTACAGTGATGTGGGTGTTCAAGAAATTTTCCAGCTGTTTTATTTTCCCATTTTTAAACACCACAGTCAGACCCAGAGAGAGTCTCCTACACTTTATGTGAGCATGAGAAGCAGGTTGTATTTTATTACTTTAAATCAAAGTTAATCCATTGCAGCTTGTGTTCACACTGGCAATGAAATGACAGCAGGAGCAAGGTAAGAGTAAGTGATAACGTCTTGGCATTTGACGCTTAAAATGAATGTGTGCTTGTGAAGTTCTGATTCATTAATTCTTTTTCCAGTCAGGCGTGTGGCTTAGAAATGAGCTTCAGTACTGTGATGGATTTTAGGTTAGACAAATAATGCAGAATAACAAACACTTTATTGTTTGATGGAAAGGGAAGTTTTCATTTGTTTGATATCTTTGTATCAAAAAGTATATGAAAAACTTGCAAGTTTGGGTTTTTCACTGTCACTTACATCATATAGCAATCTTAAGGACACAGAATGCCCCAAGCCACATTCCTTTTAGGAAATCTTTCTTCAGGACTTTGCTGCACAAAAGAACATAGATGCTGAAAAATGCCATTTTAAAGTGGAGCAGAATTGGGAAACACCCACTTTTGTGGAAAGCCACTTCAGATGTTGTGAGGCTGTAACTATGATGGTAGGACACTATGAAGTGTTTTATGGACTTCAGAGTAAACATAAATATAGAGACCACATCACCTGAAGCCCTGAAATGCATAAGGAAAAGTCAAATCCACGCTAATCACTGAAAACATACTCTTTAAGGCAAACAGAAACATGTTCATTCCGAAGAAAAACAAGGAACATCCATCCTATTTAATTTCCTCCTGTGGATGTTATTACAAGAAACAACTTATTCCGCTGATATTACCATACCCTGCAATTTAAGATTAACGAACTATCATCAATCCATGCAATAGTTATTGCAGTAAGGAGAAAACTGCAATATGTTTAAAAGGAAAATAATATGAAATCTCAACAACGAGGATATATTTTTCATTGTTTAGATTTCATCAGGTTTGCATTGTCCCAAAGCATTAAAAATGTCTTTCTTGTATAAAAAAGTATATTAAAAGTGACTGGCATTTAATCCATCAAGATCACTCTCCTTGAAATGGCACAGCAGATGTCTGGGCAATATTGCTTCTCACAAAAATGATTGCTAATCAATCTATGTACATGTGTGGTTTACTTCACCCACTCAGCTAAATAAAGTTCAACAGCAGAGTAAACCCCATGGAATTTCAAGCTTTTTCTGAGCTTTTAGCCCAGCAATAGCACACACATTAAAAATCTACACCCACAGCAACATTTTGAGTTTATATAAAAATATTTCTTATCCTGTTGAAATGTAACAGGCTCATAAAGATGTATTTCTGTCTTTAGAAGAGGTGTCTCTTTGCCATTAGCTGTTATAACTTGCAATACTGTCCTTTTTTAGATATGAAAAAGTGAAACAGTGGTTTGGGTAAATTTGTTTCTTGGACGTGACGTTCCATTTTTCAGCAGTACCAGTGCTAGGAAAAATGAGCAGTCAAGAACAGAGGAAGCTAAAGTCTACTAGTCTATTCTGTTCTGTCAGTTACACCTCCATGAGCTTTGTCTTCCTTGGAATTTTTCTGTGATGTCTCTGGCTGCAGTTTTTATCCATTGTGTAGCAGTTGACTGCTGTTTGAATTATGCCTTCTTGGTGAGGCTAGCTGGGTGTAATGGAGACTGTAGCTTACATTGCGTATTCTTACAATGGCTGAAGATTGGGTAATAATAGCTGTGTAGATACCACATTTCTGTGTTCATCTGTGTACACTTGCAATCTAAAATAATATTTTCTTGCTTTTGGTCTGTGTTCCTCCAATTTTTTTGATTTGTATTATGATGTCCTGGTTTCAGATGGGATACAGTTGATTTTCGTCCTAGTAGCTGGTACACTGCTGTGTTTTTGCTTTAGTCAGAGAACAATGCTGATAACACACTGATGGTTTAATTGTTACTGAGTAGTGCTTACTCTAAGTCAAGGACATTTTAGTCCCTCATGCTCTACCAATGAGGAAGGGAATAAGAAGCTGGAAGGGAGCAGAGACAGGACAGCTGACCTGAACTGGCCAACAGGATATTCCATACATTGGAATCTCATGCCCAGTATATACACTTCTTGGGGACAGGCTGGGCATTGGTCAGTGGGTGATGAGCATTGTTTGTCTTTCTTGGGTTTTATTCCTTTCTCACCTTTTCCTTTTATTATTGTTGTTATCTTTGATTTTTTTATTATTATTTTACTTTATTTCAATTATTAAACTGTTATCTCAACACACGTTTTACCTTTTATTTTTTTCCAGTTCTTAGTTGCCAGCTGTGCTTAAACCGTGACATCTAACTACATATAAACATTACTCTTTCTACCTGAGAACCTTTATAAACCTTAAAAGCTTTTTTTCAGGCTTCTTTTCGCCTCTTAACTGATGCATTTCATAGAAGTTTCTGATATTCATAATCTCCATCTGCCATTATTCTAGATGAAATGTGCTTCTTTACATGAAAATCCCCTAACTGCACATGCAGAAATAGCTGGGGGACGCAGAAGCTCTCTGAATTGAACTTCTAGGCATTTAGACATGTAGAGCTAGTCTGCTGCTGGCTATAATTTTCTATTCAGGCTTATGGCTTTGTTTCCTAAATCCTTCTTCATTGGCTTATATATTTATTTATTTTTCAGTCTGATTTTAGCAAATTTAGGTGTATATCAAAGTGTTGCCTTTTTTGTGTCTGTAATAAACTGGACAACTTCTTGCCTGGAGATTAGAAACCTCCTGAGATCTGAGTTTTCTTTCTCTGCAGAAGTCCAAGTGCTGCTGCGCAGAGAGCCGCAGCATTAGTCCCCTACCAGTCTGCTGTGAGGCAGGGTTACAATTTTATGGACATTATTCAAGTTACATTTTTGTGGATGTTGGTCACCTGTTTGAGCTGTATTTGATTTATGGATTAATGATAATGCTTTGGTTATGCAGTTGCCTCATTCTCAGGTGGTGACAATGGGGAAAATATTAGACTTCCAAGTGAATGTCTTTATTATGAGTGGTCGTTTTCTGTAAATAAAGCAGATACCAGGTGTGAGCAACAGGGGATCTTAGGTTGATATTAAAAGGGTATATTTGTGCATTTATATTTATGCAATGCTGGAATACGTTACTGGATTGATAGCCATAAAAAATGGAAAGTAATTGTCTGTTAGCTAATGGAAAAAAGAGATGATGTGACAAGCTTATATGTCTTATTAACTCTTGATGGCTAAAAGGACAGAGAGATACCTCATCATTGAGCTAATGTAGATTTATCCCAGCTGAGTGAGATTGCCGGAAGTGAAAGTTTAAACCCATCTTAGTCTCCGTACATAACTGAAGAAGAGATATAAGCTTTTAATTTGGAATGATTCAGATCTTAAATAACCTTAGTTGGCTTCTGGAGAAGGCCAGGTCAGTCTTTCAGGTTTTTACATAGAGAGCTAGCATTGAATATATACTTGCATATATGACTCAATGGTCAGTGAGAGAAATGTGAGCTCTTGCTCTTACTGTAACCAACCTTGCTAAGATTATAAGCTGCTCTGGCAGGAGCTTCCAAATAATTTCTTCATCAGTTGTTGCCATACTTTTTTTCTGCTCCCTGTTCCACCTCTGTTTAACCCACCTAGATTTGTAATATAATTCAGATTAAGAGGAACCTCCAGTGGACTTAAGGAAACTGGACAGAGGCCTTGTACAAGGGCATATAGTGATAGGACAAGGGAAAATGCTTTAAAAGTGAAAGAGATTTACATTAGATGCATGGAAAAAGTTCTGTACTGTGAGAATGCTGAGGCATTGGAATAGGCTGCCAGAGAAGTTGTGGATGCCAAATCCCTTGAAGTATTCAAGGCCAGTTTGGATGGGCGTTGAGCAACCCAGGCTAGTGGAAAGTGTCCCTGACTGCAGCTTGGGGGATGGAACTAGATAAGTTTTAATGTCCCTTCCAACCTATCCATTCTATGAATCCAGTCCAATGCCTTGCTCAAGGCAGGTTCAACTGTAAGATTTCATGACTTTATCCATTCAGGTCTTGAAACCCTCCAAAGGATGCAGATTGTACATCTTTTCTGGGAAGCCTCTTCTGCTGTTTGGCAAAAGTGAGAACTACCCCTGATTTAGTTTATTACCATTGGGGTTTTTTTGTTTGTTTGGGTTTTTTTCTCTCAATTGCCATGAAACTCCATAAGGACACAAAGATCTTGGCTCCCTCACTCCCTCATTTAGTAATCTCCTTTTAGGCAACAAAAAGATGCTTCTATGCACCCCCAAAACCTTCTTTTCCTGTCAGAGGAAGCTGAGCTCCCCCAGCCTGTTTGTCAGATTTTCCAGCCCCAACCATCTTGGTGAACCTCCGCTGAACTCACTAAAATTTGTTGATGTTTTTCTTACATTGGAATTGACACATTATTCCCATATTAGTCCAGATGTAGTCTAAAAATTGCTGGGTAAAGGGGAATAAAGTGAGCTCCTTGTGCTCCTGAAAAATATTAGAGTCCAGAATCCAGGAAGAACATGAAACAAGTCTGGAGCCTGTTTCGTTTCTGCTAAATCTGATGAGAAAGTGTGCTCATCTGCGTCAGAGCTCCCTGGCACGTCCTGTCACCCTTATTTGAGAAATACTTTCTCTAAAAAATGGCAGCACATTTTTTTTCCTTTATTTATCTCTCATTTCACACAGATGTATAATACCTGCAAAAAACAGCAAAAAAAAGTTTTTGGAAATGGCAATTGGCAATATGTTTCAGTGGGAAGAACAAGGAAAAGCTTAATAAAATTAAAAGGTAGACAAAGCGAACCGAAATGAAAAGAATCTCAGCAACCAATTCACTACAGAAAGTTTACTCAAAATTTCTGATCCAAGGAATAATAGAATTTAGGGGATTGAAATACATGGATAACAACAATACAGACTTATGTTAATTAGCATAAAGTTCAAATGGGGATTTGCAGATATCTCAAGCACAAGGAACAAAGCAACACCTTGCTCTTAGGGAGATTACTTGTAGGCTTGTGACTGGGAGAAGGCTTGTTAACAAGAGTGTAGTATTTTATAGCAGGCCAGAGAGCTACTGCTGGAGAAAATAAGTTGGATTTTCTTAGGTAATGGTTCTGCTGGAACAACAGAAGCCAGTTTGCTAAACCCAGAGATCACAAGGATTATTAGATATAAAATAAACTTTGGCAGGCTTCTGTGCTCTCAGTTAAGTACTGTACAGATCTCCTTTCTCATTCCTTTCACATGTTGCTGGCTTTGGGTTTACTTAAAAAATGTCCCACTCTAAATCCTGTATCTCCTATACCAGTGGATGTCTCAGATGAGCAAAAGGGTGAAAGAGGGAATTTTCTGAGATGCTCATGAAGTATAAGTAAGTAAATGAGCCCATGTTTCCTTGTCATATTCAAAATAATAGTGGGTGAAGCATAAGCGAATTCCTCTTTCTGTGTCTTTTAGCAAGGACACACATCTCAGGACTCATATTTCTTTCTGCATAATGATGCTGCGACTGCTGGTCATATGCTACAGTGATGTTTTAAAGAGGCAGGACAAGACAGCTCTGTGTTACAGCATCTTTGTTTGCTGTTGCTGAATCTAAATTACAGGCAATAAGAACAAATAAGCTTTTTCTAGAGGCTGAGAGTCTGTTAATGTCATGGTTCTGTAATATATTTTTCATAGTGCACCCATTCATCCTTACTGATTCTACATACTTTCTGGATTCTTGGTAAATTCATATTTAGATCAAAGACCACTCATTTCTTTGGCAGATCTTCCTGTTTCTGTCTTTCTTTTATTAGTCTTTTTCTTCCTCAACTTTCCCACCTTCCCCTTACTCCATTCGTGTCCAGTATAGCCTTTGTATTGATCTTTCCTATCTCGTTGCTGATGTCCTGCATCAGTGTTGTCCTCTCTAGCACCAGGTCCTGTAACTGGTGGCTTTGAAACTCAGAATATTTCAGAAACCCTTGTGCTTCTTTCCAGGGCTCGTATTTGAAAATCAGGAAGTGTCAATGGATGTGGACTAATAGCAGGTTATGCTAGGAAATTTTTAATGTTACAGCAGAAATTGCTGTGCAGCTATTTCAGGGATATGTAGTTGAGTTGTTACATAGTTGGTGAAGAAATATGATAAAGATATAGTACAACTTAAATATTGCAGCAAGAGCATGACTCTACTGCTGTTCTCTTCCTGCAACATTGTATTCTTGTCAGCTAAATAATGACAATGCTGAGTAAGAGACTTCGGGAACTGATACTGGACAGTGATTCACTTAAAATACAAGAGCACATATAAACCTAACTCTTATGTATTATGGTTTTGTTCCTTAAAGTTAATTGAATTCACCCTCTATGTATCCAGTTCTGGACTTCTCACTACAAGAGACACATGCATGCACTGGAGAGCGTTCAACAGAGGGCCATGAAGTCAATTAAGGGTCTGGAGCATCTTTCCTACAAGAAAAGATGCTGTTCAGTCTGAAGGTTTAGGGGGAAGCTCAACTATGTGTATAGATACCTGGTGGGATAGTGTAAAGAATATGGAACTAGGCTCTTTTCAGTGGTGCCCAGTAACAGGACCAGAGTCAATGGGCACAAACTGAAACACTGTGGGTTCCCTCTGAATGTCAGGAAACACTTTTTTACTGTGTGGGTAACCAAGCACTGGCACAGTTTGCCCAGAGAGGAGAAATTAAAAAGATGCCTAGACATGTTTCTGGTTCTAGGTGTCCCTGCTTGAGCCTGGGGATTGGATCAGATGACCTCCAAATTCAGCCATTCTGTGATCCTTTGTTATTTTCCCAGTAATGAGAAACTTTTATGGAAATCTCTGTCCTTTACTGCAGTCCCCAGTAAAGCTAATGAGGAAGATATCATGTAATTGTGATGAACTATTTTAACATTATATAATCTGAAACTGTTCTGAGGAAGAAAAGCAGGCTGCACCATCAAGGTGAAAATGATAGCTGTTTTCAGCTTCAGAACAAGTGAATGAACATTGCTGTTGCTACCTACTGATGCTGATATAAGTAGTGAATCTGCAGCTACACATGAGACATCTAATAACCATTTGTGAAGGAGAGTAAAGGGCATTTTTTAGTTGCATCTTAATATTATATAGTAAAGGACAGCGCTTTCGTGACTGAGAGCTAAGTGATTATCCGCAAGGTGATAAGATGACTCTGAACAAGAAAAATAAACTGATGAAAGGAAGGTTTTTGGTTCATTTGGTTTTGTTTTGTTTTTTTTTTTTTTAATTTATCTTTCATTTGTTCTTCAAACAGTGGAAGCTCTACATTTGGGAACACTGATGGCAGCACATGGTTATTTCTTTCCAATCTCAGACCATGTTCTAACACTAAAAGATGATGGCACCTTTTATCGATTCCAGGTAAGTGTTTTCAATATATTCTTAATTTATGCAAATGAAGGCTCATATTAAAGGCTTTACACAAAGGTTCGTAGCCAGTTTTAACATAATTTATCTCTTGTGTAACCTAGTAAATAGTGGCAATTCAAACAAAGTAGCATTGAAGTACAGTGTATTCTTCAAACAATGGCAGACACATTTCTACATTGATCTCTCAGTTTCATTGCATACAAAAAAAACATGCAGATGCTTAGAACAAGTTGAAAAGATACATATGTATGCCTACCCCTGCACATATTACTCAGGTACCTACATAGTTGTATTTTACCATACTAGATTTCAAACTAAGGGCTTGAGGAGCAGGAGTGCTGTTTTCCTAGTAACGAATAGCAGTCTAGAAATCTGCAGAGAAATACCACCTTTGGCTTGAAGAAAATATGCTTGCACAGTGTCTGATTATGTATTCTACAGAAGGAATTAACTTTTCTTGCCATGTATCACCACTGGCAATGGTGGCTGCATTTTGTATTGCTCTTCCTATTAGGTGGTCTTCCTGGTAGGTAGCACCAACAGCTGCTCCAAGATCTTCCGTAGAGATTTGTTGTTTTGAAATGAGGTGATGATTATCACTATGAAACTGATGATATGAATACCATAGTAATCATGCCCTGTTAGTTGTGTGTTAAATACTAACAGAAAAATATCTGGTGGAACAAAATCCATTGTCTTCAAGATATTTAAGTCTACGCTTTGTCTTAAACATTGTTCAAGTAAGAAGCTATCAAAAATAAAAATAACGGAGATTGTGGTCTTTAAAATGCAGAAAAAACCTGATATATTGAAGACCAATCATAGTCTCAACCATTGTATTATATTGATTGCTGTACAATACTTTCATCAGTATTTTGGCTTGAGTTCTATAGATCCATATAAGAACGGTTCATAATATTTGGTCTAAAACAAAATCTTAGAGTGAATATAATTAATTATGTTCAGCACAGTCTGTCAAGAAAGAGAATGATAATTGCATATGTGCATACATTGTTATCATACTTCTGTATGTAGATCCTGTGGGTCAGACAGTACAAAAACCCTGTCCTTCAGAGAGACCATAAGTTAAATGTGTATATGGGGAACACAAAGAGCAGTCACTCCAAGCCTCCTCGCCCAGATTTACGCTTATCTTTGATCCTGGTGAGAGAATTTGAAGGAAAATATTTCCTTCTCATGATGCTTCAATCCCATCAGTGTTCAATATAAAGAAGAGAGGGATGGTGCATAGGTGAAGGGACTTACTGCTGAGGGAAAGGCACTGATGTGATGAGGTAAGTGAAAAGTGTAAAGAATTCAGAGTGGTTGAGGCTCCAGTTCTTGGTTTGTCTCTGCATAAGTAGTGGCCAGAAGGAGAAAATATCTGAGGTCCTCATTTTGTAGAGAATGGGACTTACTTATAGGAATGCTGGTCATCGAATTCTGAACAGCTTCTGGCCTGCTTCTATCTTAAACATGTGAAATGAGCGCGTCTGCTAGCATGACAATTTGGCTGAAGGAAAGTATAGATTAGAATTAGCTGCATTGTGAACAACTAAGAGTACTGCAGCTACCCTGTTGTGGGCTTTCCTCAGAGATGTCTACAGCCTGCATATTTAGACATAAAGTTTCAATAAGGGTTAGTTATTAGAATGATATCAGTTGATTTACATAAGTTAAGGATTTGGCACCTACTTGACATGTGCGTAAGAATAAGGTAATTTCCTCAAGTGTTACTCAGTATATATCTGCAGTATTTTGTTTGCTGCTTTGTGGTACCTTTTGCATTGCTATTCCGATGTTACAATTTTAGCTGTTAATGTATAGCATGAGAGGAAATTCACAGTGGTGTCATACTGTTAACTGGAGTTGTAACAGCAAAAGTTATAACTCTACATTCCCCACCAAAATAAGGCTAATATAAAATCTGTTACTGAAGCTGTTATATTGGAAGATGAAGACAGCACACTCAATGAAGAGGAAAGTTTGACTGCAAATGCATGAATTTTGAACTAGAATAGTTGTTTGCGTGTTTTGGAAATAGGACCCCCTGAGTGTTGGACAGGATTCACAAACTTCTGGATATTTTAATAAAGAGAGAAAATCGTGCACCTGCCAGCACTGAAAAGTTCAGAAGCCTTCCCTGCAGGGTAATCTCTCTCTTCAGTACAAAGATCTAACCTACAAAAAACAGGCTATCTACAGTAATGTTCTCCATGCACTTCATTTTTTGTTTTCCAAAGGGTGACACATTCTCTCATGACAGTAGAATTAATTCCAGTTTGTTTTAAGCAACCTTCTGTTGTATACAAATAGCTAAAAGAAATGGAGATTGTGCTTCATTTATGCAGATGCCCTTTTACAGGAAAAATTATACTTTTTCAGTTATTCCTCTTGCCATCAGGAGGGCTGTAAAGCCATAGTTATATTGGCTTTTTTAAATAAAAGCTCCTTAAAAATAATAAAAAGAAATATTCCAGATCATTCTTTGGTCATTTAGGTGTAGTTGGGTTATTTTCTGTGATAGCAATTTAATTCAAAGGGAATGGATCTGAATATTAATTGCCTTACAGAGGAAATTTCTTAGTAGTCTCAACAAGGCAAAACAGAATACTCAGGGGCAGTGATACTTTCTGAACCATCTTGAACAGCTTTATTGCATTTTCTTGGTAATTTAAGCTGGGGACCAAAGAAGAAGCTGAATAGCTGCTGACCACCCTGCTCTACCTGAGAGCAAGTTGCTTTAGAAAACAGATCTTCCTGAGGCCAGGGGTTACTCATTAAGACCTTTCATCTGAGTCCACATCAGTGATAATATGTCTGTCCTGTTAAAGAATGCTTGACTGGCCCTTTTAGCTGGTAAACTTCTATAATAGTCTCGTTGGGAAAGATATGTTTATTTTTTTTCTTCAAGTTGCACATGCATTCTAAGTGTCTCATAGTTCATAGTGAAAAGATAATGTTTCCTAATATCTTTCAAGGAAGCTCCTAGAATCCTTGAGGCTAATGATAATCACACTCCTATTTTTCTATGAGATTAATTTGTGATTTAATGTAAATTAATTTTCTGAGATGAAGTTTAGGTTCTGCTATTGTTCTGCAACTTTTAAGACAGAAGGTATAAATACCTGAGAGAAAACATGAAAATGGGAACATTTTCTTGTGAAAGTATAAGTCTGGTGAAGATAGCAACAAAACTCAGGGGTCTCGGCAAGATGAAGATTTCACCTGTGGTGTATTCTGTTCTGTCACTGGGAACACTTTCTTGACGCATTTAACTTCTCCAGCTGTGTTTACCGGTGCCTATATTGAGGATAAAAATATGTAGAATCACTGTAAGGATCTTGGCATATCTTTGCTGCAAAAGAGTGTAGAGCATGAAGTGTTGTGGATCCTTGTGTCTCAGGCGGAATTACATTGCTTCACACATCTCTGAGTCAGCTTTGCTTGGCTAGGTGCCTCTTGTCTCAGGCCTGGCCCAGCCTCCCGCCATTCTGAATCCTGAGGCCGTGACTGAGCATCACAGCTCTCTAGCCACTCTCCACAGCCTTGCTGGATGATCTACTGTGCCTTGAGGGAAGGAATTTACTGGGAGCCAGATTTTAGAAATAAAGGAGAAGTGGGTGTTTTATGCAGCATTTGGCAGATTTTCTTTGGCAGCTGCTGGTGCAAGGACTAATTCATTGTCTCTTCAGCTCAGGCTCAGCATAAAAGGATCTGTTTAGGTTTCAAAGAGGGAAAAACAATTTCAAATGCATGTGCTTTCTGACTACCCTATCCATGTCCTTATTTCTTTTTAAACTCCTTACTCAGGCATGCTTTCTCCCTCACTGCTTTCTGTGCTCATCTGCTTTCCAGGTTAGAAAAGAGGAGTCACAGAGCCAAAATCTTTATTGTTTCAAAATTCCTCATCTACTTTTTTCTTTAAGAATTCTGAGGTAACTGTGGAGCACTACTTGCTGTCATCCTTCCTCCACAGGCTTGACAGTGCTAGACCAGTGATATTACCCTTTTCTTTTACCAGGAAATCATTTGAGTCAACTGCAGTGAATGTAAAACTGAATGTGCATGAATTCTGCCATCCATCATGCAAGGCATTTGAGGTTATGTACAACTATTTTTTAGCTAAGACTTGGTTTCTGCTGTTTATAAAGACTCCCTGGTGCCTGTGAAAAGAATAGCAGTAATATGCAAAGGAAGGTTTATGAGTGATTTGAATATTCCTCCTTCATCCCAGTAATTAGATTTCAGAAGATTTCGCAGATTGGAGCAGCTTCAGAAACAACAATTCTTTTCTTATTACTATCAACAAGGGGTAGCTGAAAGATGCTTAATGATTTCCCTCCTCAGTAATACAGTTTAATGCATTGAAATTAATCATGTTTTATAAAAGCTGATGGGTAACCCTGATTTTTATAAGTGGCTCTTTCATTAGCTCCGATATTATTATTGATTAATTTTTATGGTACGGCCAAAGCAGATCTATTTGTTTTGTCGCAGGATTACCCACGATGCATAGCAGCTGCTGCTGCCAATTTGTTTAGTGCAGAATATGTGCTATATTACAGGATTTTGTTTCATATGACTTTATTAATAGGAGGATTATGGATTTCTGTGGTTAGGTTTACCTAATTATATTAGTTTGTAATGTGAGAGAGCCAGTATGTGTTTGTGTGCAAAACCATTTTTTCTGTCAATAGCATAAAGATCCTTGTAACAGCCTGTTTTTTTCTGAATGCTTAAATGGCTGTACAGTAGCATGTACAGTGCTAGGTAAGCATTATTTCTTCAGCTGCTGACTTGTACTTATTCAAATTACAGATACAATTAAACAAAGTGCCTTCAAAGTGTACTGATAAAAACTGGCAGCATTATTTCTGCCTGGGCTGATAAACAGTACTTGACTTTGCCCAAACCATTCTACCACCCACCTTCCTGCCAGCTATAAGTGGGATGTCATGGCAGAATGACAAATGTTCCCTATTTAATACTTGTCCATGAGAAACTGATTCACATTTTCTTCTGAGGAAAAGTAAAATTGTTAAGCACAAGAATTCCTTTGGGTTTTCTGTATTTCACAAAAAAAAAAAAAAAACACCAAACCTTGATATTTCATAATCTTCTCTTTGAAAATGGTAATGTAGAGGTACAATATGTTATACAACATCCATAACTCTCCTGGGGAAAGTCTCCACTAAGTATGATTTCTGCATCATGAAACAAAGCACACAGAGTATATATTTGCACTATAGGAATATGGAATATTGCAAGGATGTTAGAATTCTTCTACAGTGTACTTGGGATATGCAAGGTGTAACAAATAGTTAAGCCAAGCTTTTTTTGCATAGTCGAGGTATAGAGAAGGTAATTTAAGTGGGCAGAGCCTCCTTGCATTGCTGTGGAAGATTTTAATAGATCAGATGGGAGCAGGCAGCTTTCTTTGCACACACCTCCTATTCTCATTCCTGACCTCATTCTGTGCTAACAGGGGTCTTCTTATTGAACTCTTTTAACTTCCTAAAGTTTTCTTGTTGAATGAGGCAAATCTTTCCCCAGTCTTCATGGATAACCTCTCTAGCAAGTTCTTCTAACAGATTGTTAAATATATAGACTGTGAAGTTGTGTGGAGACTTTTGAAGCAGAAGCGGAAAGATGTAAACTCAGCACATATGTAGTCACATGTTATATGATAGAACTATTTGAGGGATGAGGTAAAGACTCCATTTGTAGGAAAATCAGGGTTTTGAAGTCAAATGCTCCAGGGGTTTATGTCTGAGACCTTGTGCAAGCTCAGTGTTAACTTGCTTGATGCAGAGGCTAGGACAAAAAAACCTCTGCGCAGGTAAGAGCCCGGAAGGCTCTGGGGCTGTGGAAGGTTGCAGCTGGGAGCAGTGGGGATGCACTCAGAGCAAACCCCTGAAGAATGAAGACAGGCAAGGGGCTGTCCAGTGAACTCGAGGGCTGCCTGAATGGGGGACCTTGATACACCTTTCCCCCAGAATTTTACGTATCATTCTATTAATGGAATTGTATTATTGTGGGAGCCTTGTGACAAGGTTTCTCCCTGGGTATTTTTTTCTGCCATAGGTAACATTACTTGAGATTTACTTTTGTTGCTATAATTTATTAAAGGGTTTTCCAGTTTAACCAGTGTGCATGGGACATGGTGGGGTAGATTAAGACCAGAACTTTGACTGTTAATACCAGACAAGTAAATGAGAAAATGTGGAACACACCTTCGGGCAACCATCAGTCATTTTAACTATACACAAGTTTACTGTTGATTTTTTTTTTTTCATGCAATCACAGCATTGCAAAAATCCTTTAATCAGGAACTGACTTTTTAATCATGTTCCATTTTCAGTGTCTAGGATTTTTTAAAGATTTTTCTTGATTTTTTTTTTTTAAACTGACTTTTTGCTTAAGTTTTTATCCTATCCCTTACCACTATTTTTTTGTGCCTGGTTTTAGAATTGTCCTTGTCTCTACACCCACTAGTGCCATTTCCTGCTTTGAAAATGAATAATAGGTATCTACTCTTTGAATACGACAATCAGCTCCTATAGCTGCATTTGAGCGCATATCTTACAGTGATACTATAATTATAGAATCATAGAATGGTTGGAGTTGGAAAGGACCTTAAGATCACCTAGTTCCAACCCCCCTGCCATGCACAGGGATGCCTCACATTAAACCATGTTGGCCAAGGCTCTGTCCAACTTGGCTTGAACGCTGCCAGGGATGGAACATTTACCACTTCTTTGAGCAACCTGTTCCAGTGCCTCACCACCCTCACCGTAAAGAACTTCTTCCTTGTATCTAACCTGAACTTCCTCTGTTCTAGCTTAAAACCATTGCCCCTTGTCCTATCACTACAGTCCCTGATGCTTTATTTACTGGTTCTTTACTTACTGGTTCTTTACCTACTGGTCAGAAAGTACTGTAGGACTTTGCCTTGGTCAAAATACATAGCATCTATTGTTTATTTCTCATCTGGCAGGGGCTTTACACTGTCAGTGACCTAAAATGTTTCTGAAAAATCAAAATTTTAGTAACCTTTAGCTTTTAAGGATTCAGAAATAGTTTATTACAATTGTTTGATGTAGACATCTAGAAAGATTAGAATACAGAAAATGTTGTCTTTTTCCCTTTCCTGGAAATGGTAGAGCTTCCCTTGCTGGAGTCTTCTGAGCCTTATGAGATTATTTTTTTTTTTTAATGACTGCCCGTATTTCAGAGGTTCCTGGAAATAACATTTTTACATGTGTAGCTTGCCCTTCAGGTGACTTGCACCCTTTTAAGCATCATGCAGATAATCCAATACTTTTGATAACTCTTGACAGTAGATACTAGATACTATAGAGAGAGGAGAAAGAGAAGTACCAGAGCAAAGTTTCATCATAATATTTACAACACATATATAACTTACATGCATATAACTTACAGTGCTGAGGGACCAGAAGCCATTTCTTAGTTTTAGTTTTCTACAAATAAACACAATTTACCCTTGTGAAAACACAGTAATTCCTTAAGCATTCTGTGCTGAATTTCAGCAGGCCTCTGACCTGAACTGTCTGACCTCATATAAGTGTTTCTGTTCCTGTTTTCTGTCCTGTACTTTGCCCTGTAGTCTTACCTTCATGTCCAAATTAATTTTGGGCATGTTTGCAGAGCTGATTGCAGGCAGGCTTGAACTTCGCTCCCACTAGGAGCCAGCTGGCCGATGGCCAGCTCTGGCCACATGCAGTGCTTGAGCTGATGAGCTGTATTTCTCAGCAGGTCCCATTAAATGCATCCTAGCACCATGCAGGCAGCGTCTCTGCTTGTAGTTCAGACGCAGCTTGTGCCTGCCCAGTTCAGAGAATCAGCAAGGAGAACTCAGGCCTGTGCATTATTCCCTGGGCAGAAGGACTTTTATCTGAGCAGTCTCCCTCCTTCTGGAGACTCAAACAAGGAAGGCATTTAATAATCTTCTGTACTTATCTGTACCAACTGTCATTTGAGCCCCTTTCTGATATTGTAATATTTGCCTTTTGCTGGGATTTCTTTTTTGACTTCCCTTATAACACATTATTGAAGCCTTTTGTTATAACTTATCATCTGCTTTGCTAATTGAAACATGTTCTCTTTTAACTTTTCTGCTTTTATCTCCCTGGTGCAGGGAGGCTTAAACTCCTTCTTAGTAGCATGTGCATTAATTTGTGCTTTTGGCATTATCTTTTTTACATGTTTAGTTGATTGGAGATTACCAGTAGGCAGTTACACTGGCCTATCACTACACTTTGTCTCTAAAGGTACTTGGACATTTAGTACAGTCTCTTTCAATAACTGCCGTCTGCTATTTCTTTGTCTCTTGGTGTACTTTCCTGAGAGACCTTGCCTGCCTTTTCTCTGAGCCTGCTGGCCCTTATGCTGCTGTTCTCTTCTTTGCAGAATACCAGTCTCATCCTGCAGTTGCTTTCACTCTACTACACAGCTGCAAAGTCTTAGTTATGCATTCTGTAAAGGAACAAAATCTATCTCATCTGTTCCCTCAAAAGTGTTGTTCAGCTTAAGAAAGAAAAAAGTGTCCTTGGTACATTTTCACACTTCTCAGCATTGATCTGAACTGAGTCCCTCTGTTAGAAGCAGTTCTTGCCACTGGAACACCCCTTTTCATCCTTCAGAAAAGCCTTGGCCACGTTGTCCCCTAGTGAGCTAAAGTGACGTTTCACAACGTTAAAGATCCTGTCCCCTTTCCCATATTCTGTTTTGTGCCCACACTCCCTTTGCCACTGATGTGTAAGTCCCAATAAAAAGTTTAATGTTATTTTAACTAAATACTGAAAACAGTAATATCAGATGTATCCTTGATTGTTATAATGTCTTTGATTGCCTCTCAGAGCTATTTCCTGCAAGAAGAGCTGGCTGGGAGTATCTTTTCATTTATGTGTGAAATAACAGACTTACTCTTGCATCATAAACATATAGTTGTGGATATATAGTATTTCCTCATAGTTTCTGTGAAATTAATGCCCAAAGCAGTTGTGGAATTTGCTTAGAATCAGGAGACAGAATTTATTTTTTAATCTTTGCTGGGTTGGGAATATATGTAATTTATCAAGTGTACATATGTAATTTGTCTAAGTGTGTATGAGGAGGTTGAATATGGAATTTGCAGCAAGTATACCCACAATTGAAAGAATATCTGTCTGTACTTCTGAAGTGGTTCTTCCCCTGTGCCTTTCTCGAGACTTTCTCCACCATAACTGCTACTTTCCTGTGAATAAAATCTGAGCCCCAGCCCCTTTCAGCCCAGGAGCTGCCTGATCGGATATGGTTTATGTGTAGTTAGTAACCCTCACTGCATCTTTAGGGGTTTCTCCTTTTCACTTGTTCGTATACTGGTCACTTGATTTCAGCGGCACTGCAAAGGAATAGTTCATAGGAGATTCATTCATTGCTGTTTCAGAGCACAAATTAATTTATAAGGAACACATCGTTTAAAGTTAGCTTGTTTCTTTTTTACTCTTTAACTCATCGCGGTCACTATATAAATAGCAAGTTCTAAATTGCTCCTGTTAAAGTTAATGGGTCATTGTTACAAGAGGGAGAGGTTTTTCACAACATGCATTTAATCTGAGTAGGTGTGAATGTATCACCCTTTGCCCCTGTTGCTTTCCAAATTAACATTAAAACAGTTTGGGGGAAGTGGGCAGCAAGAGGGGTTTCCATTTTTGCATCTGGGAGATCTTGGAGAAAAAATAGTAAGAAATAGAGTGAAGCAGAAATTTTTCCTAAGGGAAGCACCTGTGTTTTGAAATACCACCCAGACAGATCCACAAATTTAATGAGATTGATTCAACTGCTCAAATAAGATATAATTATCTGTCTGTGCATGTGTGTATATAAATATGTATGAATGTGTTATGTATAAAATACTATAATCCTTTACATTTTATTAAAAACTTACCATTTTAGAAAATAAGTTACTTGAATGAAAAATGTGTGTATGGTCTTATATTCTTCATTTGGTAGAAGTGAATTATTTTAACAATACAGGACAGTTTTAATAAGCATAATATTCAACTAGTTATCAATAACTTTATTGGTTTTCCATTTTAAATAAGTCACATTTTATATCATCATTGGTAAAAAATTAGAAAAAAAAATACTTCAACAGATGCAAAGAACTTTGACAACTTTGTGAAAAGAGGTTGTATTTAGTGGCCTTTTTTAAAACAAATAGAAACAAATAGCTCCTAGGAAAGAATGTTGACTATTAATATATACTAATGAAAACTCTCCAAAATCAAGAACTGAATGTACCCCAAAGTATATTCTGTCTTTTCACTTTCTAAAACTGATTCTTCAGAACATGTAGGAGGTGTTTTGCTAGAGAAGATGAAAAAGACAAGCTCACTACCTAACCTTGTGGCTTTTGTTCCCTTAATTTTAAGAATACAAAGAACACTGTTCTTCTTTTTCAATGTTATTCTGACACTAGTGCAATAAACAAGCATACAAAAGTAATTTTCTGTTTTAATGCCTATTTCAAAATTGCCAAGTTAACAATATAATAGGTCTACCAGAAATGTAAATCGACTCTGAAAACCAGTATCAATCCAAGGACTGTATAATTCTTGCATTGTCTAACTTGAGTTCCCTACTTTTTTGTTTTGTCTGTAGACACCCTATTTTTGGCCATCAAATTGTTGGGAGCCGGAAAACACAGACTATGGTCAGTGTAGAAACCTTTCCTATTTCTCTCGGGAATTATGTATTATATGAATGAAGACATCATTGCAGTCTGTCTTGTTTAATCATCCCACTGTTAAAAACATAATTATATGTCATGTAATTCCTGTACAAGAATTGCTGATGTTGAAATGAATGTGGTGTTACATTTTTTAAAGTTTATTAGAAGTTTATTGAAGTCAAACTTGGAGTTGATTTGAGGGGAAAAAACCCAAAAAAGCCTCACAAGTCATCAAAACCTGCCTTGCCATTTACATCTGTTTGCTCCAGGAAGTGTAATTATTTACAGTAGCAAAGTCTCAGTAAAGCAAAGGACACTTTACTGATGGTTGTGCAATGGGTATTTTCAGATTCAGACTCAAAGATGTGTCTAGTTTAGATATCTTGTACCTGATACAAACCCTGTGGAAAATTATTTATAATGGAAACTAGTATGGTTCTAATATTAACTGTATTAGAAAATACCTTGTTTATTTGTCTGTTTCTTGGGGTTTTAATCAAAGATTAAACATTGTAATTACTGATGTGTGCTTAGGAAAATCTGGACATAACACTAAAGTATTACAAAAAACCTCATAAAATAATTATAACAAAATTAGGTGCTGCTGCACACCAAATAGTGATGTAATTTTTAAAGAAAATGGCTTATCTATGAACAGTCTCCTGTTCATTCTAATCTAGACTGTAAGTATACAGCTCATTTGAAGACCAGGTCACTTATTTAGATAACTAAGCATGTACATGATAGTTTACCTGTTTAAAAACTCAAACTTTGAAAGTCTCTAAAGCTTTTTGGAAATTTAGGTATGTGTTCACTTGTAATATGGATTCATTCTCAGCCCTTGGGAGCTAAAAATTGCAGGGATGAATGGTTCCAATAGATGCTTCCTTCCTGCAGTGAACAGTTTCATTTCAAATACATTGCTAAACAAAACAATTTCAAGCTGAGACTCTCAGCAGAGCTGAGTTCATTCAGTGTAGAGTTTGAAAACAGTGACAGTTTCCTCATCTTAAAGAAGGAGAAAAATATTAATCTTTATTACACCAAGATTTGAAGATGTCCAGCAAATTGTTATTGAAAGCTACAGAGGAAGGGTAATCCATACCACATCTGAGTGATTAGCCACTCTATGTGAGGAAATTAGTCTGTGAAGGAGAAATGCTTGATTTACCACTTATTACAGTGTTTTTCCTTTCCTTGAAACTGTTACTTGCTTTCCTCAGAGGGGCACTTCAGTATACTCTCCTAATATGTTAAAGATCAGAAAGTAATTTACTATGGTTTTAAGTGTCATTAAGTTGTTCAGCTGTAATATGTGTTACATTACCAGGGGGATTTTGAGAAATAACTGTATGCTTAACAGGTCTGAACTTGAGATCGGGCTGGGAAAGTTTCAATTAATATCCTTTAAACTAAATTAGGAGAGATTAACTTTCTAGTCACAGCTAATTGCTTTATCGGAATTACACACCTTAGTCAGTAAATAGAAATCTTATACAATCTGTCCAGGTTTTGCATGCCAGAAATGCAGAATTAAACTTAGGATCAGTTTCTTCATCATGCAGGAAAGTGCCTTTGTTGGCAGTAAGCATACTTATTTGAGAGTTTTTAAGATTTAAATATACGTGAAAAATATATTGCAGTTGGTGAATTTAAGGTTTTCTGTTGCAGAGGGTTGAAGGAAGGGAAAGCCCTAACCCTGCCATCTCGTTGCTCCCTCTGAGGCATGAGCCAAAGGTGCAAGCCTGTAAGAAACCTACTTGCAGTTCTGCCATGCAACAGGGTCAGAGCACTAGATCTACCTAAGGTGGCTGTGTGCCATTTGAATTCACTAATGCCAGAGCATTCCCAGGAAAATAATTTTTTAAAACAACTTCTCAATACTTTTCTTATTAGGTTAGCATCTTCCCCATCCCAGAAATCAGCATTTGCATTGTGACCTGAGGATTTTTTTCAGTTACCTTTCTATGAGTATAAAGAGAGGGCAGATAAGGGGAGAAACTGAATACAGCTGCTTGCACAAAGGATGGCATAACTGATGTAAACATTATTCATCAGAGGAATACAGACAAATCAAGCAGATAATATTCAAGAATCCAGTCTAAAGTAGGATTGAAACAACTTAAGGATATTACATTTCACATCAAATACACTCCAAGGAGGTTCTGCAGGTGTCAGAGTAATTCTGTTACTTCCTAGAAAATAAGTAGAATTTGTGTTCTTACAGGTATGCAAATTCATTTCATACTTGCCATGTATTATGGTGTTCTGCAGTGCTTCCATTTTCATGGTCTTGTCTTGAACAAGCTTGAAACTACACCTCCTAAAATTAATGTCTGTTGCAGGCAACAGGAGTCTCTCAAGGCCAGCAGAAAGGAGGCTTTCTCTGTAATTTTCCTTTATTAAAGTTATTAACAAAGCAGACCACTTTCTTTGGCATTGACCTGATTTTACAAGTCTTTACAAATCCACTACAATTTCATTTTAATTTAAAAATTGCTCCCGACCATTACTCAGCCGTAGCTGGGCTACTGTCCAGAATGTAGCATAGTGCCGGCAAAATAATGAATCTTAAACTAGAACTTAAATGAGGTTGAGGTGTTGCCAGAGTTAAGTCAGAAAGAAATAATCTTTACGTCTTTGTATAGCATGTTACTATCTTCTCTAAACTGTAATTTCTTGTTCCACACGAGCTTGCAATGTCAAATATTTTCATTAAAAGAGATTTCTCTGTAGAAAATGTGAGCAAAAAAGAAAACAAGAGTATTCCAGAATGTCAAGAAGCTGCATACCCATTCTCATAATAAAGCTATGTCTTGGTGGCAAAAAATGGGCTTGAATTAATTTATTGTATGTCAAAGTAAAATACTATAACCTTTGGGTTTGATTATAACCATCAAAATATTGACCATCTGGTCATTCTGATGTTACTAAGAAGCTGTTACTTTTCACCAAGGACTGAAAATATCCCTCTCTTTTTCTTGAAAATCATGCTATAAGAGACCTCAAGAGAGATGCCTCAAATTCCAAATAATTTTTTTAAAGGCAGTTTCTTAGATTCCATCTGTTGAAGATACCCTTTTTAATGCCAAATGTCTTGGAGTCCACCCATGCAAGACATGTTGTTCTCTATAGAATCCCATTGCTTTCAGTAGGATTTTATTAATGAAGTCTGCATATTTATAATAATTATTTATAATAACTGATAGTAATAATGCCAGTGTAATTCAAACCACTTTGCATTTTCTCTGAGTTAAGTCGTGTTCCTGAATTATGGTTTGGTTTTGTGACAAACAGAATTTGATCCCAGTTCAGAAAACCGGCTCTGGGAATGAATGTGGCTAGTGGCTGAGCATAACCTGCCTGTAACCATCTCCTACAGATGTACTTTTGTAACTGACAGGTTTTTTTTCTGGCAGATTAAAAGTAGTTCATGTCATTAAGAATTAGTTACGTATGGAGACTTATTAAGTCCATTGCCTCTCAGAAAGGAGAAATATAATGCCAAACATGAAATAGTTATTCCATATGCATTTGGCCTCAGTTCTTACGGGACCTGTCAGGTTCTCTTGGAAGTTTAGTGGCTTACAGCTGTTGCAAATTTGAGAAATTCAGTTTCTTACTGTTCTCTTTTTTTTTAATGAGATAAGAAAGTTTAGGGAAAAATTAAATTCCAAAAAAAAAAACCAAAACCCAATTATTTTTGTGTTTGGAAAGTTCAAGCTTAAGCCTAAGTAAACAAATGAACATAGTTGTGACAATATTGGAGGCTTATAAGAATTTCAGACATATAAGATATGGAAAAGAATCTGTAACTTTTGCTTGTTTTCTGTAGTCCACTTATGTTGATGGTTAGATTCAAAAGTGTCTATAACAGAGACCTTTTCTTACAGTTAAATGTGTATTAAAAGAAGTATGTTCAAAGGAGATACAGAATAAACTTTTGAAAGTGCCACAGTCACTCATAGTGTTAAGGAGGTTTGGACTGATACTGGAAGGCAACAGTCAGCTGCTTCTATATAATCACAAGAGGACGATGCTCTTTCAGCCTTGTAATTTTATGTGTGTGCATTTCTCCCAAATGAATCAAAAATGGAGGAGGATTGCAGGATCTTGGTAAGTTACGGAGAGCACAGTAAATAACTGATAATGCAACACGAGTTTAAGAGCACATGTCCATGTGATTAGTAAATGAGACTATTTTCCTGTATAGACAAAGCAAAATGTTAAACTGTGCTGCTGTGAAGAAGGGCTATTTTCAGTAGCCTTCCAGGTAAAGTTATGTGCTGTAAAGACAGTTTTCTAGGAAATTAGAGCAAGTACAAGGAAAAAAAAAAGGGAAAAATTAATTGCTGCCTTTAAAAGTGTAAGTTACCTGTCTGGGTAAATGCTGCTTGTAAGTTTTGGTGGCAGTTCTATATTCATGTCTGTTATCCAGTCTGAGTTACAGTAAAATAAGGAAACCATCTACTTTTGCTATGTGAAAGTTGTTGTCTCATAGCTGTTGTTCTTCAGGATTTTTATGAAAGCAAATGTGTCCTTTTATTATTTATTTCTTTTTTATAATCAGCTGATAAGTCAGGCTATACAAAGCTGCCTTCCTATTGCTCCTATACTCCTATCGTTTAAGAGTAAACTAACAGACTTCTCTGTGTTCAGCCTCTCCTGCTCTGTTCTGAATATGAGCCATCATACCTGTCTCATCCCCCTCTCCTCTGCCAAACTTGCAGTCATGCTAAAGAGTGCATAGTGCACAAAAAGTAATTGCAGTCATGTATCATGTTTTTCCCATACTGAAAATTTTCATACAATTTTCTCTCTAGAGTTTGTTGCCTGCTTGTTTTATGTGCCTAGCTTCAAATGTCTCTATGAAAATCTGGTTAGTTCAGGAATTTTCTCTCTCATTTGTCTCGCTACACCCTCTCCCATGGAGTGAGTAACTGTACAGAGGATGCATTATATACTTTCTTTGTCCAAATGCTCAGGCAGGATTCTCTTGGTAACAGCTTATTAGTAAGTGATTTGTGCTTGAGAAATATTAAGCCCTATTGCTTACCTGAAATCTGCTGGAAAACAGCTTCTCTGGAAATCAGTCCATAAATATGAGTCAGTTGCTTGAGTCAAAACTGGTGGCAGAGTAGTATTTTCTTTTATACAAATTGCCAGATACTAATAAAAATGTGTTTGTTAAAATTTATGCCACGAGAATGAGGAGAAATTTGCTAATATAGTGTAAATAGTTTCTGGAGAGTTCTGCAGTTCTGTAATCTTGAATCTTGATGTCCAGTCCCATTTTTATAACAGCTAGTGTCAGCTGTGAAAGTCAGCAAACATCTTAGGTCCTTAATAGAGATCCCTCCTTTAAGGGCCCATCTTAAAGTGTCCCAAAATTAGCTGGATTTCTAGGTGTAGTGAGAAACAGACTCTTCTACCAGACTCAAGTAATTTACTAGTTTGTTGCTAAGATTAGGTTGTGACTCCTTAAATGAGTGATTTTGAGAAACTACGTGTATAGAATCTACTGAATCTTGGTGGCAGGACAAAGTGAGGAGTACAGTCTGTCACGGAGAATAGTCCCTCAAGAAAATGTGTCTGGGGCCACTGCTTGCTATGCACAGAATTTAATCTGGGCAGAACCTAATCAAATGATCTTTAGGAAAGGGACTTGGCATTAGCAGAAAGATAGAAGAGGTGACCTAAAAGATTTTTTTCCACTCTGAATTCATATCACATTTTATTTCTCTGCAGAGCTACATAATTCACCCATTAGGAGCTATCTTTGTCATATAAAAGATGAAAAGAAAGCCTCACTTCAGCAAGCATGTCCTGAATTTTTTTCTGATCCTTGCTAGTTCTGACGTTGACAAACCACAGCAGCAAGGGCTCTGTAAGCAGAAGGCATTTCCTGAAAATGCACTCCAGTCAGCTCACCACTTCAGTTTTGTACTTACCTGAATTTTCATTTCATGAATGTGCAACTTTTATCCATAATATGTGATGCATGGAAAATGTGTTTGGCCAATGCATTTGTATGCATACATATGAAAAGATAACTGACACAAGTATATGTTTTCTGCAGCGTAATTTTAAAATCGTTAATTTAAAAGCGTTGATAGTCTGCATCTAGGTCCCCTATAAAGAGGTATAAAAATTTTTATTAATAAGTTCTGAGATTTATAAACGCAACTTGTGAATTTCAGAATAGCTTTCAAACTACCATGTTGAGTAAACTGAACAGGTTTCTCTGTTTCATTATCAATATGGAAATTAGACCTTTTAGGCCACAAAGGGAACAGTGACAACAAATGCTTTTTTCTGTAGTCATGTGCTGTCTTGTCACTGGTAGCCTTTTGTGGGCACTGAGTAATCGCCTGCGTTGTCAAGTAATGGCCACCTTCTGATGCCGTCCCTGTAGGCAGTTTTTGCAGTTTAGAATAAAATACTCTCTATCTTCTCGCATCCTCAGCTTTGCCTTGGATTGCACATGCCCTAAGTGGTTTCTATGCAAAGTCAGTGTATTTTAGTTTGTTACACCTCCTCTTAGAAGCTTTTTAGCAAGTCCATTTGAGCCCCCCTTAAATCTGAGAGTCTGAAGGGAAGGTAGAAAATTTCTTTTTGATGCCAGAGCAGGGTGTTAAAATCTTAAATGCAAATTGAAAACATAATCATAACAACAAGAAGTATGAAATAATTCAATGGATGTGATTTTAAATTAGATTTGACAACAGAATATTATTTATCTGATCCTAGAGTTTATGTAGCTTGGGTGACCTCTCTTCCACACCTCTTTTTGTCACCCTGCCGGACTTTCTGAGGCCAGTGTCATCTGGGGACTTTTAGGTGTTGAAAATTCATTTGCCTTTTTTTAATTCTTGAGCTTTCTGGCAGTTTGAAATTTGGTTTCTTTCTTGTCCTTGGTTTATGTAAGAAAGTCCTCTACTCATCTAAATCGAATTGCGTTCCTTAGATGTTATAGAAGCAGTGTCATCAAAGACTAGAAATCCAGAAAGGGAGGAGTTTTTCAGAAATTATGGTTTTGACCATTTGGCAATTTAGTGCACATCAGCTATCATGGTCTAACTTCTAACTTAACGTTATTCTCATTTAATAGAGTGCAGTTCTTTTATAGATACATGAGGCTGATGGTGACCCATTTGTCTGCCTAAAAGTTATCCTTTTTTTTTAAGATTAAGTGAAACTCAGTAGCTGTTGCGAAGGGCAAAAAGTTTTGTTGTTTTTTTTTTTTTTTAATTGGGAAAAAGCAGAAGTGACCTAAAGAGGGTATAAATAGCCCTAGGACTCCCAGCTTTTAAATGAGGTAGTTGATGTCATTTATTCTATTCCACAGTCATGTCCTGTAATTCTCCAACTGATGCAGGCACTTTTATATGAAGGGAGAACTTCTGTCTGCCCACTTTGAAACCCACAGACCTTGCAGTACTTGCTATTTTCTTTGCTCTTTAAATACTGACTAGGCATGTACACACTGACTCTGAAAGCAGAATTTTGACTCACAGAGAGTATAAATTTAATCTGGCCTCAGTGGAGATAATGAATGTTCAGTGAAAGTTACGCCCACCATCTGGGGCTGAATCAAGCTGTAACACCCCTGGCATTGGGACAGTTATATAAGGAGTTTAAGTTTGTGTACATGGTGGTGGATGTGTAGGTGGCGTTATCCGTGGTCTTCAGAGAGGCCCAGTTGTACTTCCATTGAATTTAGATGAGGCTTTTTCCCTGCTGTGGTAAGAGTGAAGATTTAGACCTTTTTTAGCAACAAGCTTAAGTTCCCCACTTTAACTTTTGGGTGAAAACTGTTTTGTTTCATTGGTTTTTGTTTGTTTGGGCTTTTGGGGGGTTTGTTTCATTGGGTTTCTTTTTTCAGTTTGTGTGTAATACAAGGTGTACTCAGTCCAGTTTCTTGATTCTGCAATGAAACCTGTCATTATCACTATGTCCTTATTTAAATATATAAAAAAAAAAACTACAGGTATGTCTTAGGAGCTTTCAAGTACAAGTGAACAGTCAAGAATATGAAACAAAGGTAGCTAATCATGAAAATGGCTTATTTTGGGTGTAACAGTTTAAAAACTTGGAAGAAGGAAAACCCAGACACCTCTTCATGCAGCTCTTGCTAGAACACTTTCCAATCTCACTTTAAGCTCTCACATTGCCCACGTTTTGTGAATGCCTTAGTGAATTTTCAGGAGTGAATAGTCTATTTACTGCACAGCTGCCAAAGTGTGCTTTAGTACTGTTTTTTGGTTCAAATGCCCATTTATAAACATCACTGACCATTTTTCATTATGAAATGCTGTGTATTAATATTGCCTTCAAAATTATTGGCAAATCTGTTTTTTCATGATAATCAGTCGCTTCCAATGTACAAGCTATAGCATCTAACATATAATTCACTTTAGTAGAGGCAATTATGTTGATTGCAAAATCCATCAGAATACACTGGCTCTAAAAATAAGAGTGTATGTGGCAGTCCATATTTAGTAAATCGAGGTTATTAATCAGACCCTGTTCCTTGCATATTATTCAACCATATGTTTAGCATTTTTCAGCAACCTTGTCAAGGGGCGGCAAGAGCAGACAGCTCTGCAAGGGAAGGTGAGCAAGAATGAAGGCTGCCAGCAGTGCAGAAAGGAGCAATGCCCTCACTGGCAAAGTCTCAAGTGTCCGGGAAGGTCCAAAGTCGAGCCAGGAAGCCAGGGCAGCCTTGATAAACTACAGGGCTGGTAAGACAGGTAACTACAATGTAACTCTAGCTGGGACCAGGATAAATAGCTGGGCTTAAGCGCAGCTCCTGGGCACAACAGGCCTCAGTAGAGACCCTGGATGGGCTGCTCAGGGCAATTAGAGCTCCTTGATGTACTGAGGGCTCATTATTCTTCTTTGAGAGGGAGACTGACTGACATCCTCCCCAGATGTGCAAGGTCAGGGTACTGAACACATGCAGTTACTTCACATATGTTTTGGTGTGGAAAAGGAATAGTACCTGCAAAAGATGGAAATATCTGTATTTCAGATCTTATTGCTTTAAAAGTCACAAGAATAAAACCTCAGTTCTTTGTGCCTTCAAATGTTCTGGCTGAAAATGAGAATGATTTTCACATTCTTGCTTTCCCACATGCTGATGAATTTTGTTACAAGCAAGCCAAAGAATATGATAACTAGAGTGTGAACTGGTGAACTCCGATTCCTGAGCTGCTGCCAGCAGCTCTTAAATAGATCTTCAACCATGCACTTCTATAAGGATGTAATAGTTAGCACGTAGGATTGGCAGTGGATTGAGTCCAAGAGTAGGAATGACCTTCAGGACTATTTTCTTCCACACTAGTGGGTATGTTGTGTTTCCCAAATAACTAAATCTTGCATGGGTAGGTTCTGCCTTACCCATGCTGGCACATGGAAGCATTTCTGACATGAAAAACCAAGATACAGTTATTATAACCTTTAGTCTCCTGAAGGGGAGAGGATCTGGGTATTTCAGAGAAAAAATGGTCTGAGGGACGAACGTGACTTTTTGAGTCTTGGCTAAAATATGCTCATTAGGAAAAACAAACATTCTTACACAGACTGTTTCCTATGGAGTTGGAACAAAAAGAGTCATTAAAAGAGCCCTGCAGGGAAAATACTGCAGTAGTCATACAGTGAAGATAAAAGTTTTCTTAGACACAGTCGTAGATTAATAGTGTTGCAAGGTAATTCCTTTCTCATGCTCCTGGTGACCCAGTGAGGTTTTTTGCCAGTGTTGAGAACTCTGTGATTTGAAGATGCTTTTTTGTTAAAACCTATCCTGACAGGTGGGTTTTAACAAAACAAACAAACAAAAACAAACCCCAAAACCCTACAGCAACAGTTTTTGTTGGAGGTAGCAGGAGATGCTAATCCCACAATAGACTCAAGGAAGTGCTAAACTAGCAGTGCCTATACAGGGACCATGAGAATGTAATTAACAAGGGTTTAATTAAGTTCAGAGAACAGGGAGTTTATTTTGTTTGTTTTCAGACGGTATCAGACTGGTTGTACTAGACAAAATTTGACCCCTGCAGTTCCCAGAACTGTCCATATATTTCTGTTAAATATGTATTCTAGTGCTAGTATTTTCAAGGGGTTTAGGGGCTTTTTTCACTTGTTTCACTGTGAAAGGAGCTAAATGACAAAGACTGTCCCTCTCCTCAGTATTCTATGAACACTGTACTGATTGTGGATGCAACCTAGTTACAATGGGTCCAGAATTCATCCCATCATCTTTTGGTGACATTTCAGCACACATGCCAATTCATTAGTGTAAGTGTGTACTAATATTGCGATGCATGGATGCTGAGGCTATAGAAACTGCTTGTCTGCTATAATTGGTGTGTGAAAGGATTTGTATCTGTATTTGTAGATTTTGTAGACACAGAAATTCCTTTGGAACCGGAGGGGATATAGGAATGCAGGGAATAGAGAAAGACATCATGGCTTCTTATGGGAGTGAAAAGTGAAGTATGAAAGCGAATAGACCAGCTAACGCACACAAAATGAGAGAGAAAAAAAGACATTAAAATATAATTTCATTTTACAAGGACACCTGTAACTGCAACTGGAGTTATTAGGAGTGCTTGTCATCAGTTCCACTGAAATAACATCCACTGGAGGGGGTTGCATGTATTTGCAGGTGACTTGTTTCCATGGAGTTGTAAAATATAATTGCTTTGACTATCTTAAAAATCAAAGCTATATATATGTGAGATGAGCACCTCCTTCTTCCTAGTGATTGAAAGAGTTTGGTTCCTATGTGAAGTTATTTCTCTTTGCTCCTGTATTAACAAGCTGGCAGTCAGGAAACAGGAACATTCCTAACCACAACCAGTAAATATGGGCTTTTTGCTGATAGTGGACACTACAGATAAGTTAAAGTTTGCTTACCTGCACTGATCGTAAGATTCCTCCATCTGACACATGAGAAGGTGCTCTGAAGTGTAATTAAGTAGGTAATTTTTAATATTGCACCATAAGGAATTGCACTGAACTCAGTCTTACTGGTGTTGGGGAAGCTGTGCGATATTCAGAGTTGATGTGAAGTATTTGTTGCTAAAGAGAGTCTGTTGGAAATGTACCTCATTCAAGGGTAATGGCGTGCATAAAGAATTCAGGATCAAGCAACATAATGTAAACCACTGTGCTGTTTATGTAGTCTTAGATTTCATTTTCATTCCTGAATCCTTTCAGTATTTACCTGTCAGTATTCCATTTTATTAAGTAAAATTTTGCTGTGTCTGAATGAGGTGAAGGCAGAACAGCTCTGCTGAAGGATTTTGGATCCAGAAAATAAATGAAATAATATTTTTTCTCATTATATCTCATACATGATACACTTTTTCATTTCTTGGTCTCACATTATTTTCTATTTTAAATATTGGTTATCGCAGAATAATCTGTATGAGAACTGAGTTTTACCTGGAATGAATTTTTAGCTGAAATCTTAGGTTGAAATATTGTGATTTCCAAATATAAAGTAAAAATAAATAAAACCATGTATAAACATTCTTAAAAAATATTTGACTTATGTAGCAGCAGCTCTTTATCAAACTCGTATGCATTGTGAGTTATAAACACAGAGCTTAAAAAATGGTTTTGCCATTTTTTTTTAATATGCCAGTTCCCTAGCCATTAAACAACCTCATCCCAATTATCTCATGTAGTTTGTATACGATGTCTGTTGCATAAAGCAGATTCATTATTTATTCGTTATTTAATGAATCTCTGTGTCTGACCCAGCAGTTCAGTTACAATACTTTTTAGAACAGAGGGAGAAATCAAAACAAAAATGGTTAGCAGTAAACTAGAGATGAAGCCTGTAGGTTTCTGGTCTGCCATGTTTATGAGATAGTAGCAAATTCTGTGTTCTTTCATTCCATTCCAGCTGTTTACCTCTGCAAGCGGACAATGCAAAACAAAGCAAGGCTGGAGCTAGCAGACTATGAAGCTGTAAGTACCTGATGAAAAATGAATTTCTTTGCTGATACTAATGAGCATGTGAAATAATGTTAAGAACTATAGGCATTATGTGTGAAATTTATTTGTGGTTTTGCCACTTTTGCCAGCATGTGGGTGATAGATGCTGTTTGAGAGACTCTAGTGAGGGCTAACTGAGCAAAAATTGAGATTTTGGTTTATCACTAATGTTAGTCTGCTCAGCTCACCATAACAAAATCAGAAATAACTGTTCATGAACCCAGATACACCACAGGTGTTTGGAAGCAGTTGTACTCTACACTGTGTAAGGTCTGAATGAAGAATCTCTGGCAGCATTTTTAAAAGTGCTTAGTGGTTGTAGAAATATGAGTCTCGTTCTTTAAAGTGATGCTGGGACTTGAACCCTTGTCCCGTCAGTTAAATGAGAGGCAAAGAGGGTGAGATTAGAGGCACTTCCCATTCCCTGAAACTTTTGCTGTGCTCCAGGCAGGTAAGATAATTTGGGCCAGGAAGAGCCTGAAAATGTGGGAGTTTGGTTAGCTGATGTTGATGGCATTTGCTAAGAAGAGAGACATCTTGAATTCCATCTCTATCCTCCCAAAAAGTTCCTGAATTTTTCATGAAAATGTCAACATAAAATTCACAACCAGCCCTGGCTCTGTGCTGAATGCTGTCCAGCTGTGCTGCTGTGACATGATAGCAGGATAGTCAGCCAGGCCTCTCAACATGCTAAATACTCCAGCCGCAGCACCCTGCTGGCACACTTTATTGCTGCTTCTGGCACAAGCTTGCTTTTCAGTGTACTGCACTGTGGGGTATCCGTAATTGTATACTTAACGTGTCTTGGAAAATTCGGCAGTATGCAATCTGTGAGAGCCTTTACTGGTATTGACAAGATCTCTAGAAAAAGTCTCCACTTTCTCTGGTCTTTATTTTCAATAAATATACCATAGAGGTGCATTTGCAGTGTACAGAAATACAGTTGAAGCATCACTTTTTCTTAGGAAGTTTACAGATAATTTTTCACTTAGTCTCAGTAAAAGCAGTGCACAAAGGTAACTGGGGTCTTTTTGGAGGAAGATAACCTCAGCCTTCTCCATACTAACAGACTGCATACTGCTACCATTTAAGCTGTGGGGGGATTGAAGAAGCTTTGTTACAGACGCTGAGGCTGTTCTAGCAATGCTGAAGGAAAGAATTTTGCTAAGATTTTACAAATCTTCTTCCTGTTACTAACAGTAGGCTGCAGGATACATTCATTTCTTGTACAGTAGTGAAAAACTATAGTCTGCACCTTTTTAAAAATGTGGATAGCCATGGAAGTCTTGGAGGGTTCCTGTACTACCAAAATATTGATAGCTTCTTGTGTGGGTATTTGAAGTAAATTGATAGGCAGCCAGTGTTGTTCAGTACAGCCATCTGTATAGGTGACTGATGGGAATTGTCCTGTGGATTTTGTCCTGTGTTTTCTAATGCTGTTATTAGGTACTTTCAAAACAAGAATATTTCTTTGTATTATTAAGAAATTACTCAACCAGCACCCAGTAAATAAAAATGCTTCAGAAATCCCATGTTATGCTGATGGTTGCATCCACCCTTGTCACCAGTTTCAAAACTAAAATAGTCGGGGCATGCAAAAGTAGATGGATCTAGTATTCCATCCTATTTGGTGTCAAGCAAGGACTTTATATTGGATAAGTAAGGTCCATTTGCACTTGCAGAGATATCATGACTTAAATTACATCTTGGAGGGAATGAGGGGAAGAGGGAAGGATAAGCTAAAAGCTCTAAAATAGTAAACAACTTTCAACCTAACCAACTAAAATTGTGATGTATTTTCAGGAGAGTTTGGCCAGGCTACAGCGAGCATTTGCTCGGAAATGGGAGTTTATTTTTATGCAAGCTGAAGCACAAGCAAAGTAAGTTCCTTTGAAGATGAAGAATTTTGGGTTTGCATGCCTTTTGAGGGGGAAAGGGAGGAGAAAGCAATTGGACACTTCTTACACTTAAAATTACTGTCATTAACACTGTTTCTTTTAAATATTCCTGTAACATTGACAGAGTTGACAAGAAGAGAGACAAGATAGAGAGGAAGATCCTTGACAGCCAGGAGAGAGCATTCTGGGATGTGCACCGGCCGGTGGTGAGTGATGGTGGGGCTGCTCTGCCTGTGAGCAGGGCCGCTGATAAATGTCAGCCTCTGTGAAGCATTGGGATAGCCTGGAAACAAGTTTTTAATGTAGGGATGAGGCATGGGGCCTGCCTCCCTTTTTGCAGCATCTGGCATTTTTATCATTCTGGTACTGAAGACTGCAACTGTGTGTGCAATCCATTTGGAGTTTTCAGTGAATAGATTTGTTTTGTCTGATTTCTTGAATCAAAAGATATCTGTCTTCAACTATTACCATCTCAAAGGTTTCTCAAGGTGTGAGTCACACAACCAAAATTATCAGCATAGCTAAAAATACTTTTAAAAACATCTGTCTTTTTTTAACCTGCTTTTTTGCTTGCCAAGCCTTGCAGCTTCACTCGGGTCATATTTTCAATTGATTTTTGATGTCCATAAAGGTTAGATAATGTTGGATTTGAGCTGTGGGAGTCATACACTGTCTAAACAAGATTTGCCCGAGTTCCTTGTCAAAGTCCCTCTGAAACAAAATATTAAAAAAAGAAAGGGTCTTACATAATCAACTGCCTTTGGGAGCTAAAACTCTGAGAAAGAAGTCAAATGTCGCAAGACTTCCACAAGAGCTCGGTGATCACACTTTTCTGCTTTACTACAGAATTATGTCTGTTTCTCTTACCTAGAATTAAGTTTTCATTTTCTGTGTACAGAGTTTAGTATCATTAACAGTGAAAAAATATAGGGGTTATATTTTCCCCGGTGACATTGAGAAAAGATACTTAACTAAAACTAACTGTTCTGGGGAAGTAAAATTAGGTGATGATACCTGTAGAAGAGATGCATACACTGAGACAAAGTTTCAAACAAAAAATAATAAGCTTGGACACAAACAGGTTGTATTTGTGACTGTGGAATTTAAGGAGCAGTAGAAGAAATGGATTTTTAGGCAGGATTTAGAATGTCAGGTAGATAAAGTCATTTGAAGTGAAAGATTAAAACCTCAGGCACTAGATGCAAGAAGGCTGGGACATTGTTGTCGAGTCAGTGGCATCAAATAAGGAAGGAGGACAGAAAACAATTTACCATCTGATGATGGAAGCTACATATAGAATAAATACAGAAAGCTTCTATGGACCTGGGAACTTTAAAGGTGCAGACAGCTTTTATATTCACTGCAGAAATGCATCTGAAGGTTTTGAATCTGGGAATGAGATGCTGTTTCCAGGTTTGGAACAGAAGATGAATGGCTGAAGTTTCAAGTTAAGATATAAGCAGACAATAATGAGACAATTAAAGGGAAACAGGACAATAAGAAATCAAATCTTAATTAAGAGCTTTCATTTAACTGTGGATATATCTGCCTGAGCACATGCTTTTATCTTGCTGTAGGCATAGCTAGGAAATATCAGAGGCAAAAGACTGGCTTAGAGTCAGCAATGTAGGCTCTTGACTTTAGGAGATACAAATAGAAGAATGGAGAGGTTCATACTTTGCCTAAGCAGCTCCTCTCACTAGTTAGTGAAATACTTGTTTTGACAACATTGTAGAGAATTTACTGTCACAGTAAAAGCTAGAAGCTTCTATTAAAAAGAATAAAGAATAAGAGAGGAACAGACTGAAAAGAGGAAGGTGATGCTGGAGGTAATTACAATTTCTAATGGTTTTTCAAGCCCCCCCAAACTCACAGAAATGTTGTTTTTGAGAGGAAGTTAAGAGAACAGTTTTGATAACTCACTGATTAGTTTCCATTCCAATATTTTTAATTGCAGTTTCACTATGTATTTAATTTTTTTTCCTTTGGTATCTATTTTAGTGCAATGTGAAGTGTAATCTTAGTCATTTCTGTAATTTCCAGTTCCTGCTTTATGTAGAAAGATCTTAGCTTGCAGCTAGAAAGGGCATGACTGAGCTTCAACTGTAGATGCTGCAGCCTGCAGAGACATTCCTGGGCAACCTTCAATCTTACTAGTTCAGATACTAGTCATAGTAAAATCATAGAAACGTGTGTCAGGGAGAGCTGTATAAATTCCTGAGATCCTGAGCAGCAGATCTATGATAAAGTCCATGCTGTTGTTTCTAAGGTATGGCCAGTACCTAACGTAACTCTGAGATTAACCACATACATTCACATACATTCACATGTACTTATGCATTTCCCTTTTTGATGGCAGAGTAAACATGTCTTATAAGCCTTCTTTTTCCTTCCACCTGCCTAGGAAGTGTATAACTTTCACAATTTGAAACTTTGTGTAAATAACTGAGTATGGAAATGGATGAAAATTGGTTGGGAGGATGAAGGCATTAGTGAAGAAGCAGTAACAAATTGGACTAAATTGGGGAAGTCAGTTCCTTCCAGGCAAAAGAAATTAAGAAGCTGCTCTTGTTTGAAAAGAAATGTGATGCTCCTGATTAAAGTCTTCATAAAAGAACTCATAGCTTTCCTGAATTATTATGTCTGTTTAAAACCTCTTAAAATCTCACTCTTGTTAAAAAGAGACAAACAGGTACTAAACCAGTAAATCCTCTGAAACATTCTGTAATCCACATTAAATACAGTGGGAGTAAAGTAGCTATGGCTTGCTGTAAAAGTAACTCTTAGATAATTAGCAAGGACAGCTGATGTCTTGCTGTTGCAAAGAATTCACTTTTCTTCCTGAGTTACACATTAGTGTAATTTGAATGAAATGCATAATAAAGGCCTGTTTGGTACTTGTTGAGATTCAGATTAATTCAGACGATAATGAGGGAAATATCCTTTTCTCCTGGAAGTCAGCTGTGTACTTCCTAACTATAAGAAGCTGAAAAAACCTTCTTTTTTCTCCAGGGCTGCTGACCTTTGTCATCAGTCAGAATGTATTGCAGTTATATTTAGCAGGCTTGTGTGCAGTTGTTTTTAAAAGGAAGACAGGAAATTTGCAACAGCCTTCTAAGATGTGCTAGGAAGCTACACTGGTGTGTCCCTCTCCAAAGCTGGAGTTGGCTATGGTTTAGTAATATTGAGATTCAATACAGTATGCACCAGGGGAGGTTTAGATTGGATATTGGGAAACATTTCTTCACTGAGAGGGCGCTCAGACATTGTAACAGGCTACCCAGGGAAGTGGTGGAATCACTGTCCCTGGAAGTGTTCAAAAACCGTGTAGAGAAGGCCCTCAGTGACATGGTTTAGTTGTGGTCATGGCAGTCCTGGGGTAATGGTTGGACTTGCTGATCTTAAAGGTCTTTTCCAACCTAGCTGATTCTACATAGAATTATAGAATCAGCTATGATTCTATAAGCATGAGTAATGTGTGATTGAGTTCTTCCATTCTGCCATTTGTAGCTTTTTTAAACCTGATCTACAGGACTGAAAAAGAAAACCAATATTTGTGTGATTTAATACAGTAAGACAAAGTATCCAGGGTGTATATGTTTGGTAAGGACAGCAAAAACATTAAGGGCAAGTGTGGTTTTCAGATAATTCACTGATGATGTAAAATTCACAAATATGTGTGATTTCTGGACTTGGGAGTTTCATGCCATTGTTTCCTAGTAGCAAACTATGAAAACAGTAACCTTTAAATCTTAAAGCTTGTCACACATCCCACACCTTTTGTTTCTCTCTCCATTTAGTGTTTGGTTTTTTTTTTTTAATGAGATTCTATCTCGGTTAATCTCTCTTTCTCTGTATTTTTAAATTGTATTTTATGTGGTCTGAATATGACAGTCAGCATCTGCGCCAGTAAGCAATATTCCCAGGTGTCGGGGTCATGCAGCAGATACCTGTGGTTATTTGTTCTTGGGTTTCTTCTTTTTTTTTTTTTTTTTTTTTGCTGCTTTTGTTTTTGATGGCTTTTCCATCCTGTCCTTCGAGATCAGCCTCAAAGACTTGGCAAAAGACTGAATTAACTTGGCTAAAGTGGCGCGATCCTCCGTTTCACTCTTTGTCTGCTACAAATCCTGGACCTTTCTGGGCCAGTCACTTCTTTAGCCGGAGAATGCTTCTGTCTGCATTATCAGACTATTTTCAGAAAGTTTTTAAACATCTCTTGGAAAAATGAATGTGAGCCATACCATCTAGCTTCCCTAGTGATTTATCCGCATACAATTTGCATGTCTTCTTTTGCACCTGTATATCCTTACCAGATAGTTACCTCTGCAGCAGGCAGGGAGTGCAGCCTGACAGCAATTGTCAGCCTCAGATAATTGCGCTTCTGGTAATGAATAAAACCTTGTACAGAGTTTTATTTTCAGAAAATGGTTATAATATTTATGATCCATAATCCAATCTGTTTCAGGCAGGTATTTATAATCTTTGTAGCTAGCCTGCCAGATAAGACCTTTATGGAAGAATTTGCACTCACATTACATAGCATTGTTATTTAGTCTGAAGCTTGAGTAAGGGTGGGACAGATGGGGAAAAGGAATCCAGCTTTCTTGCAGCAGTGCAACAAACTGAGAGTGCTGAAGTTAAAACTGAGGATTCTGAGGAGGTCAGAAGCTGACTCATGAGATGGTGGAAGGACACAAAAAAATGAGGTGATTTTGTATTTTCTAGTATGACCGAGTTCTGGTAACAACTAGGAAAATTAGCTGAAGTAGTAAGGATACAGAATTTTTTGAATAAGCACGATGTTTTTATGTTGATTTTTCTTTCTGTGTGAATTAAATTTGCTGCTTTAATACAAAGCAGTCTGTCAAGGATCTTCTATAAGTCGAAAGACAGATAATCAAATTTCTAAATGTCACCTATATTTGCCATCTACATTTTCAGAGAAGTGTGGTCAGACTTTCCTGCTGTCACTACTTTCAAGCCTATAACCTAAATTTGCCTGTATGGAATCCATAAAACAGCAGTTGCCTGTATTTTGGGGTGAAAAAGATGAGAAAGCAATAATAGCTCTGAGTATTTAGCATAGGGACAACAAAGCAGATGAATTTAACAGGTTTCTTTATGCAACAGTGTTGCAAATACTAGAATCTTCACATACCCAAAAATCACATTAATACAGCCTTAATTAAAATTAATACTACTGAAGCATCACTTGAATAAATACAATGGATCTAATTTCTGTACAATAATTTCTGGTTCTGGAAACCAGTAACTACAAAGCTAAAGTAGTCTATTGTAAATGAAGAGTAATTAGAAATTAAATTAACTTTCAAAAAGAATTAAGCATATAACTTTAATGTAGTACTATATTCTTTAGTACAGCTTCTTCATATGACTTATCTCAAAAATGAAATTTCAACATCCTTTTCATATCCATTTTGCACATTATGTGTTTCTCTGACACACAGACCACTAAAATTTATTTTTTTTTAAACAATATTATAAAATCCTGTTATCATAATCTGAAAGCCCAGCTATGTGCTGGGTCTGTCCCTAAACAAGCAAGTATGTGAGAATGCGAGAGTCCCTGTCAAGATTCAAGATACTCTGTCTCCTATGGATTAGTTTTATGCTTTAATTTACTAGTATTATATTCCCTGAAAATTCCTCTGTATCTCTTTTTCGCCTGTTCCAAGCAGGTCCTTGGTTTGAACAGCCACTGGAGTTCCTTGTGTGTCTGATGCTACTCAGGGAAAAGATTTGCATTGTAGTTTGAGATGACAAAGAAGTATAAGCAGGGAACCGGTACAGTGTAGGTCTTTTTTTTTTTTTTTTTTTCAAAGATGCTGAAAATCTGTGAAATTCTAAGCGGTCTTAAGGTTCATGCTAAATGAGACTTCCCATTTCTTAGTTTGAAAACTATCTGAGTTTTACCATGTTGCAAATGTAATTAAAGCTTGATCAAACTTATTGATCAGCTGTCTCTCCTTGGTCTAATGGTCTTTCAACCTCATTTGTCTTGTCCAAATGAGAAAAATCGCAAACTTTTATCCGTTAATTGTTCTTCTTACTATGTTTTGATTAAGTCCACTGCAGAACAACAGTGGAACTACTGCTATTTTGATAGTACTTGAGTGATCTTCAAATAAATCCTTGAATAGGGCATTTATTGATTTTACTAATTGGTGCAAATTGCAAGCTTTCACTCCTTCATGTGGGGCTGACTATAGCAGGTTTAACTTCTGCTTAACTGCTTATGCCTTTCTCTACAGTTGTTAAGAATTCATTATTTCTGCATCAGTATATTTCTAGTGGATGCCACAGTCAGGTTTATTGTTTATTCAATTCTGTATTCATTTAATTTCTAAATAATAATATAAAATTCTGGAATTTTATCTCTGTTCTTTAATGAGTCAAAATGAAATTAGCTCATGAGGACATGTATTGAGCATTTAAATTCATTTGGCTGTTTGCATAATTCTCTATTAAAACCTTCAACACAAGGGAACTAACAAGGAATCCTAACAACACAAGGGATCCTAACAAAGCTTTTATTCATTCTTATGACTTAAAAGAAACCCTTCCTTTGAAGAAAGCAATTCAGTAACATTTTACAGTGAAGATTCTGTAGCCTGAAATACAAGTTCAGGAAATAAATAAGAAAAAAAGAGAAAACTTATATTTGCTTAATTAAAAGCCCATAGGTTATAGATTATTATCAGTTGATATAGACAGGTTTTAGCAGTTAAGCTATGTACAGCTAGTGTGTTTCCACCGTACTGCTGTATTGACTGTAGATCAGTATATTCAGGGATATTTGCCGCATATCGTCAGATGTATCATGTTTTAAAAATCGATTTATATTAAGGAATATAACCACATTTGAGGCTATTCTATGCAAGTCCAGTTACAAGATGTATTTGCTTATTTCAGCGTCACAATGAATACATACGTTGTATTTATTTAACCTGTCTTGTGTTCCATAAAGATAGTATTTAGTAGCATAATGCATCTCTTTTTATATCCATAATGAAAAGGCTGTAGAATTGGGGAAAATGTCTAATGGTTTAGTAGAACAAATGGGTTTTAATAATTTTTCCTTGATTATCTGCCAAATTTATGAGGCATCTGGGGATGAAATCTAAAACATGCTGCTACAGAATTTATACTTGAGAACAATCTTGGGATTTGCTTCCTACTCATTAAATATGATTTAGAGCTGTTAATTGAAAGGTATAGCTGTACTTCCCAGATAAGCTAATTTCTAACAGAAGAGAAGCTAGAAAAATTGTGCGTTAATTTTAGGGAAGTTTTGTCTGGAGTTCTGGAGAGGTGAAAACTCAATAGAATCTGCATACAAAGTCAACATCAAACTTACATATTTATTACAATTTATGTATGAATTTACCATGGCCATAATGGACTGTACTCCCAATATTTGTCTTTCTGTGTTTGCTTCTTATTGGAACTGTAGCGGAAGTAGGACCTGTGTAAAAGAAGTGCAACAGAATAGCAGGTCTTAAAAGTCCAGTCACAGTGCTTGTATGCCAGTCCCACACCTGAATCAAAAAAGGCGTGTTTCCAAAGACATAGGAGTGCTAAAAGTAATTGTGCAGAAGCTGGAAATATGATACTATTTAAAAAAAACCCCAACCAGAAGGAAGCGGCTCCTCTAGCCCCATCCCTGTAAGTACTGGTTCGGCTTTGCTGCCTTGGGTAGTGTCGCAGAGGCCAGTGAGATCCCCCCTAGCAGCAGTTTCAATACATATTTGCAGGTTATGGCAACTATGGCTACTGGGTTTGTTTTTAACTCACTTAGTTAAGGTTGATTTAGTTATAAAGTGAGCTACATTTGTAACAGCTTTCTGGTCCTATCAGATAATCACCAGTAAAACGATTTTGTGGAATTCGTAAAGGGTTAGAAATGTGCTGCCCTCCTGTGACTGGACTTTAAGATAACAGCTGGTTTTTCAAATCCTCGTAAAAGAGCTGACCGCTTGTACTCAGCACATTAGAAATTTTTCTCTGAGACTTTCTGTTGCACCAGCAAAGTCATTAATTGTGCAGCTCTTCCACTGCAAAGCATTTTTACTCATTGACCCTGAAGTGTGCAAAATGAAGTAAAACCCCAAAATAGCCAAGTAATCTATAACTAAACCTCAAACTTTTCTTATAAGCCCTAGCAGGTTCTCCACACTTCAATGACCTCCATCTCTGAGGAATGAAAAATTGGTGCATTGCAGGAGGATATAGCTGGGTTTTTTCTTTGTGAGAGCCTCAGTTTTAGCTGTTACTGACAACTCAGTATAGGATTTTAATGTCTCCTTTGATGCTAGATTTTGCATGAGAAAAAATAAAAAATGTTGCCGCATAACCAGAGTCAAACTGGGTATTCCTCCAGGTAATAACTCCTTTGTTTTTTTTCAGATGAGTGCCACTGTCATTTTTTTTCTTTGCCTTTTTTTTTGCCTTTCTTTGTATTTTTTGTAAACTTTCATGCTATTATTCTTATGGTTTTAAAATATGCACCATTCAGCTAGCTATGCTGAAATATAAAACCTGCAAATAAAAATGAACTCTGGTATTCTGTTTATCCTTCATTACCTAATTAGCTTCATTTTCTTTCTTTAGAAGTGTGTGTGTGAATATTGACTGCTGAGGGTTAGAAGACTCCTTTCCTAGAAAAATGACAGAAATAGCAGCAATAATAGAAATAGCTGACTAGGTTGTTGCAGAAAGCAATGTTAACATTTGACACTCAAAAATTTCAAGCTTTCTATATTTGTGATAGTCTGATATTACAAATAATGTAAAAGACAGCTTTCAGTCTCTGCCTTGTCTTTATGTTGAGCAACCTGGTCTCTAGTGAGAGGTGTCCCTGCCCATGCTAGGGGGGGTCAGAACTAGATGGTCTTTAAGGTCTCCTCCGACTCAAACCATTCTGTGATTTTGTGTTTGTCTGTCTGACTTTATTTTTTCCAACTGGAAGTGAAGATCTGTCCTGCTTGTATCTGTGACAGTGATTTAAATTTATTGTGTTTAAATTTTGAAAGCCCAGAGATCTTGAATTTTAGTATTTTGCAATTAAACTTAACAAGTTAGCCCATGCTTGGAAAACAAATATAAAGGTCTATTTCTAGTGCATTGACAGTGCAATGCAATGAAATTGTGAAAGGTATGTGAATCAATCTGCCTTAATATTTACTGCTTTAATGCGCCCTGAATTTATAGGTGTGCATTTTGAAATGAGGCAATTATTTTAAATAACACCTGTGGGTTTTTAGCTAAAGAAGCTGTGAAATTACATTGCCTTAAATCATCACTATGTTCATTTGTATGCACCACAGGCTGCCAGAGGGCAGGGGCAGGAGTAAAGAAGCAAATACCAGACTTGGCTTTCCATTCTGCTATTGTGGGGAGGGGAAGGCAGGGTGGTGAATTTCATGGTGCCATGAATTGGAGTGTTCTGTAAAGCTGATAATTTTAATTTCAGTCTTTGCAACTTGCAAAGATCATCGGCTGTACCTGAGAAATGTAGGCCAAGAGGGACCTCTGGAGGCCCCTCTAGTCCAACCTCCTGCTCAAAGCTAACTTCTAAGTTGAGTAAGACTGTCCAGGCCCTTGGTTAAATAAGCTTTGAAAATCACCAGGAATGGATATTCCATCTCTTCTACCTTTTATTATGAGGAATATTTCTTTATAGCTAATTGGAATTTCCTTTACTGCAATTTCTGACAATTGCCCTCTAGTCCTTTCATGGTATATCTCTGGAACAGGTCTAGCTCTGCAAGCCAGCTTTGGGCAGCAGAAGAGAACAGTTATCGCTCCTCTTTTGCAAGCAGAAGAAAGCCTTTTCCTTGATTGGAATTTTCCATTTTGAATACATTTTTTATGGTGCCCAAAACTAGTCTTGGTATTCCAGAGGTATCCTCATTATGCCAAGTAGAAAGAAATAACCACTTATTTTGCCTGCTGGCTATGAAATTGCTAATGCAGCTGGGTATGCGGTTTATCTGCATTGCTGCAAGGACATACTGCTGACTCATGTTCAGCTTCTCCCTCAGATCATTCTCTGCAGAGCAGGAATATGGACAGACAGTTCTCAGCTTATTGCAGTGTATGAGCTTATTCCCTCCCACATACATGGGTGTATTTGTTTCAGATACAAAAAATACTTCTGGTTATTGTGGCTTAAACAGTTTCACAGTTAAATTGCAATATGCTTTAAGAAAGAAAAAAACACCAAACTTAAACTGATGTAATTGTAATCATTAATTCACTTTCTGTTGAGGATTTCACACTTACTAGAATTACAAATACATCATACCAAAGAGATTTTTACACAAAAAGGTATTGACAGCAATTGATTTTGGCTATGTGGCCAGGCAATAAAAGGGGCCCTTGGAGTATGCAACTTTGTACAGCAAACAGATGATAAATATTAGGTATTCTGCACTATTTGGATGGAAATGTACCATGGCTAAAGCATCCCATTTGATTTAAAAAACAAATTCTCCCAAAGAGCTGCTGCAGCTATCAAAAAAATAATTCACTGTTAGCACTGTTACAAGCATTTCATTCATTCATTCATTGCTGTTGACACAGTTATCAGGGAAAGATTATGAATATCAAGTGGATTTTTTTAAGGAAACATTCTCTCAGGTGCTTGTTCTTTTCAAATGTTGGCTGTAGCCAGATCCAAGCATGTAAGTTCTTGGATCACCAGTAGCTGCAGAAGAGGCCTTCTCTTTCCACTGTTTCTTGATGGAATCCTATCGTGCATCCTCCTAGCAAGCATCACCAGAAGGTTGTGCTGTTTGGAATTCACACTAATGTGATTACCCAATAATTGAAGCAGCAATTAAAAAATATTCTATGTATGGGTTTTCATATTATTTATCTGCATCCATTTATCTCAGCAGTGAATTAATCATGACTGCACTGACATGTCTGTTGCTGTAAATTAATGCAATCGCATTTGTACTTTGAGATAAGAGCATGCTAACAGATGGATGAAAAGAAACTAAGTTTCCTTTGAATATATGTCAGTTTTTCAGCCAGGTATTTAAAAACAGGTGAGGGACAAATTCTGTCCTGGTTATGATCTTGCTGTATGATTAATTTCAACAAGGTCACAAGATTTTCCTCTGTGTGTCTGGAGGGGGAACTGTTTTCATACAGAATGTTAGTTGTGAAAGAAAAAAGTATTCTATTTACACATATAGAAAAGGTTTCAAGCCTTCCAGGAAATCTGTTTCAAAACTATTTATGGTATTAGTATGCAAATTATATACTACACACTAAATGGGAATCTTGCAGCAAAGCACTCTGACAGGCATTTCACTATTTGAACTATGGTAGTCCAGTTAAAAAGGCAAAACAGAAAGAAAACACAGCTGGATGTAATTGTATCCAAACACATGCTTATTATGTTAATGGGGGCATACGAATAAAATAAAATGTTGTCCAGCAAAGGTTTTCCCAGAATGACTCAGTTACTGTAGCAAAATGTTCAAATAATGCAAGCCTTTGTGTTTGTTTTAATTGAAAACTTGTTTCCTATTTATTCCTAAAAATTGACAGATGAAGTGTGGCAGCACCAGAGAAACAATAAATTCCATCTCATATCAAGTATTATTTTAATAAGTATTCTTCAGTTGAGAAGAAAACATGAACTGTGGCTGTGATCACATTAGGTACTTCCAGTGATATAATTTAAATCAAATTAGGAGATTGGTATTGTGTAGAGGTAGTGATATATGTCTTAAACTCCTACTGTTATCTTAGGTTGTCAGAGTAGTGATACACCTTTCCCTTTTGCACTGAAGCTTTCTGATGCTTCCCTGCCTGTACTTTCCTCCTGCTGCTGCTCTCCTGTCAGCTTCCCTTCAGTCACACCGTGGTCTAATTTCCACCCTCACAGCCTCTCGTGAATCTCCCTTCTTAAGTATGCTACAGAAGCTTTACAACAGTGTGAGAGGTTTTAAGCAGCCAGGTGTTAGTAAGAATCCATTAGATGCTGTAGAAGGTCAGTACTGGGTTGGTTCTCTTTCCAACCAGAAAAAGCTTTGCCCTTGTTTCATTTCTAAAAATCTCCCAGAGTTCCTTGTTGTGTCCCTCACATCAGTCTGCACAGCTCTGCGATGTAAATTACCTGGGCAAGTTGCTAGATCTGTTCATACCAATTTACTGCTGGTGGACTTGAAATCTTTGAAAAGAAGAGTCTTTGCATCAGGTTTATGCTCCCTCCCTCCCTGGCTCTGCTTTGCTTTTTGTCCTTTCCATTTGTAGGACATGCTTTAACAAACCATAACTGAAAACTAAACAAGCTATGGTGTTGTTGTGCCTTACATAAGTTGCCTGCTATTCAAATAATTTCATTTAAGGGCTGTGGATATTGTTAAAAGCCCATGTCTTCTTCAGTGCCAGCTGCTACTATGATCCTAAAGTAGATGCATTGTTTTGTTTTCAACTTTATATCTCGGTATACTGCCCTGTGAAATTGCTTTCTGCCTTTAAATTGACCATCATGAAGAATTTTGTATTTTTCAGCCTGTCATTGTCTCTGACAGTTACATGTTATTCTGAGTTTAAAAACTACCATTTTTTGTTCACAAGCAGAAAGGGTACCTACCCTAATCTAGCTTAATAGGCATGTCAATGCAGTCTTGAGAACATTATCTATGGGCCTATTTGTATTCTTAGTGATGAGAAACTGTTTATACTGCAAATGTGATATGACCAAACACACATTAATGTATTACTTTAAAAGAATAATGTATTAATTTAAAATCAGTCTGTTACTTAAAATATTTTTCTGAGGCAAAGTACCCCTGGCCTGTTTAATGAAATGTATTTGTTTCTTGGTCTGCCTATGTAAGAAATGTTTAAAATTTTTGTCTGTGAAGACCTGCAGCCATATCAAGCATTTTACATTATTATAAGAAGACAAAGCTTGTATCATTAGCGTGATAAAAAGTCCAGCTTGATTGGGTGGCGAGCAAATTCTACATCTACTACTCCCATTAAAAGAAACCTAACCTACTTTCACTAAAACTTTGCTCCTGCTGGAAAGCAGATTTTGTGCTTCCCACTGTCAGTAGAAAATGTAATCCCTGTAAAATCAATAGATAAAACTCACCTGAGAGCATACACTTATTATTAGCTGTTTCCAGCAATGCTTAAAGAACAAATTTCTGCACAGAATTTGTGCTTAGGGGGAAGTGTCAAAGGCAGATGAATTATGAGAAACTAGAGGACCTGTGTCCTTTGTGATGCTACAGATTTGAGAAAAAGAATCTTTTAAGGCCAAACCACGTGTCAAGATTCATTCTGTTTAGACTGCCTGTCTTTGTCTTTTCTTTTTGGAAGAAACGAATCTCATTTTGGCACATTTTCTTACCTGTTTTAAAAAAAGATTATCTTTCAAAAAAGTGACCCAAAACCCGATGCTCCTGAAAGGAGCCTGGGGTTCACAGCAGAGGTTGGTAATGCATAATTCTATTTATTTTGTCTCATTAGGTCAACCATGCACAGAGGGGATAGCTAGAATGCAAATTGTATGCTTCTGTGGCAAAACTAAACCAGAAACATGTGATTTGTTTCTGTTATCTTGAGATTTATTTCAAGTTCACAGCGTCATGAGCACTAAGCATGTGGTCTTTAGTGTCTCACTCTGAAATGCCCAAATAAGCCAATAGCAATTTAATTTTAACTGGTACGTGTTTGTTCTGCAAGCATGTATGCATTTGGATTTTTTCTGCTCCTCTGTACATTGCTTTCAGTACTTTCAGCATAAAGATATATGGTAAAACTTGTCCTAAAAACCATTGCAGAGTCCAGCAAACAAGGCTGTGTAGCAAAAGATTCTCTCTTACAGTAAGCCAGGCAGAATGGTCATTGAGATGCTTCCTGAGACTGAATGTTATTTAGTTTTTTGGGGCTATTACAGAAAGACATCATATTATTGTATGCCTCTGGTTATTTATTTTCTTAGCCTTACAAACCAAAGAGGAGTAAATCCATGAAAATAGTAGGGAGTTCTTTCACAGTTTTTATCCTCATCCTTTCCCTTCTTTTTCTTTTAATAGCCTGGATGTGTTAACACTACTGAAGTGGATATAAAAAAATCTTCAAGAATGAGAAATCCACATAAAACGAGAAAGGTAAGTACTGTTATTATATCAAAAGTGGGAGGTGGAGGTAATTACAGCATGAAGTTCCATAGTTTCTTAAAACAATTTTTTCTTACAGTTGCAAAGAACAAATACATGAACCTATGTTATTATTTCATAAGCTGTTTAATAAATTAGTATTAACAAATTTGCTAATACCAAGTAAATGCTATCCCTTAAGAAAGTCTTTTGGGAAATACAGAGAAAATATGAAAATAAAATTTATTTTTGCGTGCTTTATTCATATGGTTTAGTAGATTGAATAAGGCATGTTGAAATCTTCCTGCTGGTAAATAAGGAAAAATAAAGTGCAGTATAAACTAGAACAGTTATTCTTCTTTTGCTGGTCGCAGTTAAAAGGATATCTCTAGTTTACAATTGTGCCCCAAATGGTTGACCAGAAATTGTGGAGGAAATTAGCTTCATCTAAATTAGGATCCAGACATGAACAGTATGAGTTCTCTAGGGATGTATAAATGGGTCGGACTAACACTTCCTTTCAAATCCTTTGTATTTTAATACTGATTCCAACTTTAAAGTCCTTCCTTTGAGGTATACGTTTCTGTCAACCCATGGAAAAATATGTTCTAAAAAGCAAAGTGGATTTACAGAATGTTTTAGCTTCGCTTATTTACTTTAGTGAAAGGTCAAGTTTAGTGTAATTTACCAAGTAGTAATTGCAAATCTGGGAGTCATCCAAATAAGCCATTGTGATTGTCTACCTTTCAGGGTACTGTTTCTTCTTTTCCTACCGGTCATCTCCACTTACTGTAATAACTGCCTTTCAGTGTCATCAAATCCTTTACTATTTGTTTACTATGTTGTTGAATAAAGACTATGTTTACTATGCTGTTAAATAAAGACTTAACAAAAGTAGATCCTGTGTTCTATGGCATTATGAAATTGTGGGCTTTGAGGAGTCTTTATTTTACACCATGGTATAAAGGGACAATTTTATCTGAGTGCATGGTTTATTTGCAGGTTCTTTACAAAAAGATGATCTTGTCCCACTTCTTGAGCACACTGTACTAAAATGTCACAGTTACTATGGGTATGTGTAGAAAGCATTGTCAGAAAGTAACTGTCATTGTTCCATGTTTTTGTGTAGTCTGTCTATGGCTTACAAAACGACATTCGAAGTCACAGCCCTACCCACACACCAGTACCAGAGACTAAGCCACCCACAGAAGATGAACTACACCAAGAGGTTTGAAAAATAACTGCACACATATACTTTTAAATTACCTTTTTAGGAAAGTAGGTATTAAACCAAGAATTATCGTAACTCACAAGTTTTTTATTGTTTAGAACAGGTCTAGCAAATGTTTAGTAGACTTTTTCCTTGTTTCAGATTATATACGGACTTAGGTATGTAACTGCTATTAAAACTAGGGAGACAAACCCTGACATTTTTTATATCTTGCATTGCACAATTAAAGGCAGTGAGCAGCAGGCAGGCCAGTTTGTGGGCTCTTTGTACAACTAAGCCCATTAGCCCCTTTAGCAGTAGACAACTTGCTTTTCCTTTTAACACTGATTGAAGGTTTTGGAGTATATTTACCTCTCCGTGTATGCACATACAGGTTCACACATTTATCTGCTGTTAATGCTTCATGGATCTTTCCTAAGGTGTTAGAATTGGGAGAAGGTAAATGTCAAAAGAATTAGTAGTTCTCTTCAAAAATCTAAAAAAAAAAGGCTAATTGGATTTCTGTTGATGAAACTTTAGGGAAAATGTTATACTGGGTCCTTTTTTGTTTCTGTCTGATATTCTCTCTTTGATGGAAAATTCCATTTATTTTAGAACTCCACTGGTTATTTTAGCTCAAGTATATTTCTCTTCTGTGCCCTAACATAAATTAAGGTTAAATTACAGCCCTAATAAAAACTTACGGACATAGAGTCAAACAATGAATTGCTCACAAAACTCTTTGCCTTCCTTTCTTGCAGATTAAGCATTGGCAAATGCAATTAGACAGACATAGATTAAAAATGTCAAAAGTTGCAGAGAGGTAAGTATATTGTCATATCTTTTTTTTCAATTAGACTGATAACTATTGGGAAGATATCAATATGAAAATAGCTTCAAATAAAGAGGGACAAAGGAGCTCAGGTTTCCTAGAAATAACAGTTGAGATTTCACTTTAAGTGGAAGGTATGAAATTCTTTAATGATAAAAGATAGCCCAGATATTCTGTGATACATTTATGATAAGCCCAAGAGTCACTGAAAGAGCCTCTAAGCACGTGGTCACAAGTTTGACCTTGCACTGGCAGGGAGGCTAAATGGAAATAGGTCTGGGGTTACCATTTTGGTATTTCAAAAGGGCAGTCACTGATAAAGGAATTGACTGGCAGAGCTGGCTGAGTGAGGAGCTCGGTGCTTGAACAAAGTGAGTCTGAACTTACTTCGGGTCAGAGGATGTAACACTAGTAGGAATCTTTCTCCAAATGAGACGAAAATTTGTCAGGAATGGGCTAGAAAGCAAATCAAACAAAAAGCCCCTTGGAAATGCTAACTACAACGTATGTAGTGAAGAGATAGAGAAAAGGAATGCTCTATTTTACTCATCAAGTACAGAGATAGCAAAAATTGAGCTGCATGAGACTTAGTGAAGGAAATTAAGCCAAATACAAATGGTTCTTCATCCTCTCATGTATGTTTGTGTGTCTACTTATATTCGTGTATGTACGCATAAACTTAAAACCACACATATATATAAAGAAAACAGGTTAAGGACATGTGTTTGCTGAAAAGTAACAATAGAAATAGAGACTAAATATAATATGAATAGGAATGAAAAAAAAAAAGAATATTTGTCCTCATTTGTCCAGAATTTTCAATAATTGTGGGGCAAAAGGAAATGGAAAGCAGGAATAAGGGCATGGAAGATGTAAATTACCAGAACACAAGCAAAACTTTTTCAACTAAGTCAGACCAATCCATGAATACTGAAGAATTTTGGGGAAAAACCCGGCATTTTTTGGAAAGCAATACACTTGGGAGTAATGCCATTTGATTAGGGAATAATAAAAATATTAAGTTTATTTAAAAGAGGAAGAAAGGAGTCATAGTTGCTGCAGGACCAATAAATATGACCTGAATAGCATGCTGTGTTTTAGAACAGGTTTTAAAGGAACTGGTAATTAAAACCGTAGGGGTATAAAACATGTTCCTTTGTGAAAACAAATGTGCATGGAAGCGGTTGCTTGATTTAATTTATTAGTGCTTGAAGGACCCCCAAAAGCAGCTGTGTGGAAGTAATGGGGAAGTTTGTCACTTATTTTATATTATTTCAGCTTTTGAAAAACCTGAGCCATCCCTCCTTCTTCAGAGATCCACTTTTAAAAGGCTTGAGCAGACCTACTTTAGCTTGAGCATGTAGCTGACTTTTGAGTATGTGCACACCCAGTTACCATGGTTCAGTTGATGCAAGTAACTTGTTAACTGGGTAAACTGATCAGTTTTCCTCCCCTCTTGACATGACAATGTTTGATTCTTTTGTTTTCCTAGTCTATTAGCTTATACAGAGCAGTATTTGGAATATGATCCTTTTCTTGTGCCCCCTGATCCCTCAAACCCTTGGATATCAGATGACACCACTTTCTGGGAACTGGAGGCAAGGTATATAATTTTGTTTCTTCTTTTAGACAAAAGGGTATAACAGGCTTTTCTTGAAATGTGAAGATGTCAGACAGAGGTAGGAAAATACTGAACCAAAAGGGCAATGCAGTATCCTTTTGGTCTTTGCAGCTTTACAATTTCATAAAATGGGAAGAGCTGTGGATTAATAAATCTGTTACAGTAACAAGTTCCCAAGGTTCTCATGTGAGGAAAAAAGACGCCTTTAAAAATCTGATAACATTTCCTAGTTGGAAGTCCTTATTCTTCTGTGTAAATGCATGCATATTAACTTCATCCTGTGTAAGTACTAACAGCCTGGTTCCTCATCTCTGGACGTTGCACAGATAGGAGCTATCTGAAAAGTGGAAAGCAATCTGGAAGTGAGAAATTTGTGGCTGAACTTTGGGACTTGGTCTTAATTACAAACACAGAGTATTGGAATAGAAGTGCTTCTCATTGTGTGTTCTGTGTTTTTTCAATTCTGCAGCAAAGAGCCAGGACAGCAGAGGGTGAAGCGGTGGGGGTTTGGCATGGATGAAGCTTTGAAAGACCCTGTGGGAAGAGAGCAGTTTCTCAAATTTCTGGAGTCAGAATTCAGTTCAGAAAACTTAAGGTAAATGAGAGTGACTTTGTTTTTTACTACCTTGTAAGAGACATCGGTGGGGGTTTTTTTGTCTGATGCTTTTCATTTTTTTGAACCTGTAAAAAAATTTCCTGTCTCACCTCTCAGAATCCATTCATGCACATTGCCTCCTGCTCCCATATTCAGGCTGAGGGGAAGATTGATAGAGTTAGCAGAGACTCAAATGAAGCATATTGTCCCATTCATGTCCAACATTTGGTCAAACTACCCATGTAAGAGGTTTTCTCTCAGCTTATTTTATTAAACAGGTTTAAAACATTGACCTGTTCAAAGCCTGTTCAGTATCTTTTATTAATCCAATATTATAAGAACAGTAAAATTAAAAGAGAGATTTTGTTAAGAAATAAGTAAAGGATTTTAAAGTAAAATTCACAAACTCACTGTTGGTCAGCTCTCTAGGGAACATTGGTCTTTTAAATATCTCCAACAAGATCCTAGTACTCATGGGTCTAACACAGCAGAAGCAGTGTGACAGCTAGCTTTCAGATTCCTCAATAATTGCAAAATAGAGAGGTGTTGCTAGTGTATGAGACTTAAATACTGTTTTTTTTTAAGTACATGCACAGAATTACTTCTAAGTGAAGGAGAATAATTGTTTGATTGTGAACAGTATGTATTGCTGTTGCTGTTCTAAGGAAGACATGTTTTGGTAAGAATTATTTCAGAAGGATTAATAACAGCCTTTCTATAGGTAAGACAAATTGCATGTAGTAAAAATAAGCATAGATGACATTTTTCTCTTTATTCCACCTTCTTGTCAGATGTCTATATCACTTCCCATTTACCAATAGCATAAGGAGTATAAAATCCTATTTGCACCCATTCTAGAGCTCAGAAAAATCTTAAATTACTTTTTTCTGTGACAGTTCTCATTCTGAAGTGGCGCAGCATAGCCTTTCATACTAAAGTTGCATTTGTTACATTATGTAGCATCTTACAAGATCCATTTAGCATTTTGTGATATTGGTTCATAAATCCTGAATTATTGCACAGACCTCCTTGTTGTTAATGTAAGTTTATCAGCAGAATAACTGCAGGTGGACCATGTTCATATTCAAATATTGAATTCAAACAGGCTGTGTTCATATTCAAACACTGAATTTTGCATCATGAATGTACATTAGATGCTCTAGACCTTATGATGTTTTCCAACTGCTTTGTTTCCATTACCCCCATGGAAATATGGCCTCATCTATATGTGTATGTCGATAACTTCATTAGTGACAGATACAGATTTTTTTTTTTTAATTAAAAAATCCAAGTGATGAAATGGAATTTTAAAAATCAGAATAATACCAAGAAAAGAAAAGGTAACTTTTTATTTCAGGAGTATCCTGGTAATTCCTTATGCAGAGCAGCTGTTCAAACATGAACCTGTCCCACTCAGCCTGTGCAGCAGTTTATGCTTTTCTATGATTAATTTGTCTCTCTGCCAACTAGACTGTTACCCGCATAATCCCTAGCTCTTTCTTCTAATCCTATTTACAACACTAAGCACAGGCAAACTGCAAGTGACTGATCCAGAAAAATCCCCCAGAGAAATTTGTCCAGAGCTCATTCCTTGGCATGCTGTCTACTCTTCTGTCTCTCTCTCTCTGAACTCTTACACTGGCATTATAAATTATAATATGTGAGCAAAGGTGAATCTGAGCTTAAAGTTTGTCCCTGGCAAGAATCAGGCAGGGAATCAAACTTGCACTGAAAAGATGCTTTCTGTGAAGATTAGCTGAAGGAAAACTGTCTCACAAGCTCAGAATTCTGTTTATAAATTCTCAAAATATAAGGAAATCAATCTAGTATTAGGCTCACACAGTAAAGTCAGGTTAGAAAGCATGACTTTTTAAAGCCTGTTATGTGTAAGAGTCAAAATGTTACAGATCTCAGTAAAAGAAATTAAAAGCTTGATGTTTTCAGGCATTATGTCTGAATAAACCTGAAATTGAAAAGATCACTTATGTCTTTGCCCATCCTTTAACCCCACGATGGCAATTTGGGTTTTTCTAGGGGAGATTTTTTTGGATTTGACAGCCACCATGAGAAAAAGATTCATTTCTATCCATATCTTCCCACTCCAACAAAGTGAACTCGAGTCAGTGGCTGGCATTTGTCCTTTTTACAGATCTAATAGTGATAATGATGATTTACAAGAAGCACAATCAAACCTACACTGAGATAGACAGCTGTGACTTTGAAATCAAGCTACCAAGTGTGGTACACAGGATACAGCAGAGTACTGCAGACACAACGGAGAGATTCGGTATTTGCTTTGGTGAAAGGAACGCTGGAACTGTGAAATAAGTCTACCAGATTCATCTTTTCTATTCAAGTGTGATTATGTTACATAGCTAAATGTCCCAGTGTTACTATTTAACTTGAACTGTGAGTGCCTAAGCTGCCCAAGAATCTCATTCTAATTGGATATAGATCCTGTCCTAAGAAACAGAACAAGGTTGAAGAAACTTGAGCTGTGAATTAAAACTAAGAGCAGTACAATGATTAGGAATGCAACCAGGTTTCACCTTGCTCTATCTCAGGGCTTTTTTCTTTGCCTGTAAATTGGGATTAATAGTATTTCACTCTCTAATGGTGTGGTTTAAAGCATAGCAAAGGAATAGAACTGCCTAAGCAGTTCTGTCAGCGCGGTAGCTTCATTACAGTGACTGAAGTTTCCTAGCCCCCAGTTTGAATTCTGCATTCACCTAATGCAGGCTATGACTTGTAATCTCTTGTTAGCATGCAGATTTTTTTGGAGGGATTGCTTTGCATGCTGCTCACTACACAAAACAAAGAGCTAATGAAACATATGATTTGGATAATAGATTTATAAATTTCCCACTACCTATTACAAAAATGGTCACCATTGTTTAAAATTCACAAGACATAAGTTTAAGCATGATCCAACACTACCAAGCATGGTCACAAAGCTGTCCAAGCACTGAAAAAGGACTTTTTAAAGACAGCAAGATGATGAAATGAATCTTACTGCAATATGGCACATGTAAACCTAATTTTGTTACAAAAGAAAGAAAATCCCCATCCTCTCCATAAATTTGCTTTGTCTGTAGTGCTGCAGAATTCTTTGGAAAGGTAGTATGCATATGCTCGCTGTACTTTTGCTCCCCAATGGTTGTTTTGTAGCAATTGCAGCCTAGATCTAAATGGTTTCAGGCCTGCCCGGCTGAAAGCCTGTCCAAGTCATTACACAGTATTGCACTAGATGCAATCTCCAAGGCAGAACTAAGACTGTGGAAGCTTCCTAGGATTGTGAAAGGAGAATGCTGTCAGGACATTTTCCGTGATGCGCAGAAAGAAAAGCCACTGGCCCCCTTGCCCCTTCCTTTGATTCTTATTCATTAGCTTCCATAATGTATGAGTAAATAGGCAATAGAGGCTTTGAGTTCTGGTTGTCCCGAAAAAGAATAGAGGGACTAAAGAGTTAGCTAGATTTAGATATTTTCTCTCAATGAATTTTCTCTGACTGTCCCCCTGCAGGCTGAGATTTTGTGAGGTGCTTATTTTGGACTCATCCATTAAATCTGTAGAAATGTTCTTACATGGAGATAGAGGCTTCCATTATGTCCCATAGAAAAAAAAAAAAACAAAACCCCAACATACGCACTACTGAACATTTGCAGTTGTGCTTACAATGTGATTCAGTCATAGTGCTTAATTTTATGTTTAATTTACTTCAGTGGTTCTGGCTATTCTTCTAACACCATAACAATGCTTTTACTATAAAGGAGGGAGAACGGTGCAAAGGTTTTCTTTTTAATACAGCTAATATCACTTTCATTTTTTTTGCTTTTTATTACTGATAACCACTCTTGATGACTTTAAATGCAAGACATTTCTGTTTTATCTGATGGTGGAGGTGTTCTGCATGTTATAAAGTGTGAAGATTGATTAACTGTCCTTGATGTCTGTCCTGCAAGTCTGAGCAGAAGTGTTGGTAATGATACTTTCCCACACAGTGTGGGAACTGATAATGTTTATCCTTCGCACTGTTTATTACATTGACTATGAGGCCCTGTTTTGGGTGCTAATAACTTGATCGAAGTTTAGTCCTCAAGACTGAAATTGCCTGTGCTTTATTTCTAATTCAGACTCAAGCTTAAACTCCAAGTCCCAGAAATGTTGCCACTTCTGCAGATTAGATAAGGAGCTAGTTGCAAGATTTAATGTTTTTCTCTGTCATTATCTTGAAGATCTTCAACACTACCATGTCTTGAAGCTTGAAGTTGTACTTGACAAGAAGGTGGACAGTAGGAAACAGAATAGTCTTTCCTGTCTCTAAAAAAAATGGTAGCTGATTTTCTCCATGGAGTTTGTTAAGGTTTTTGTTTTCTTTTGCTGAAAATGCTGAATGGTCTGCCCCCTGACCTGTTGCGTTGCATGCACTGGGTGCAAAGCCCACATAATTCCCCCTTCATTGTCTCCACGATGCCTAAACCTCACACTTTTTGTGAAGAATCACTGCAACCTTCCTCTCACTCTGTGTTCCTGTGTGCTATGTTTAACTGATTAGCTTAATCTGGGATCTGCTGATGGCTACATCTGACATTTAGGTCAGTAAATGCAACACGGGACAGAACCCGTGTTGCAGCTGTGCTGTATATCTGGCAATGCCAGCATCACTTTGAAAGTAATCCAGCTGTCATGTGGCTGGATGTACAACTGTCATATGCTATACACTGTCACTCAGCTACACATCTGGTGTGTGACCCAGTGTGTGGCAGCTCAAATGCTGGGACAGAAGACAACAGTAAGGTTTAGGTCAAGCTACTCAGGTCTCTGTTCAGATGGTATTGAGCAGCTTCTAGAGAGGTCTCGCAGACTCCAATTCAGCTTCATCTGTGCTATTGGTTACCATGGGATATTCAGAAAAGTTATTTTTGAAGAAGCAAGAAGTGGCAGCCTTATTTCTGGAATTTCCTAACTTTGCGTATTTGATTTTAATTCTGTGGGAGGAGGGCAGGCACTTTTTTTCTTGAAAGATCAGTAAGTAGATTGAAATGTTAAGAAGTGTGTTAGCTGTAAAGCACCCTAGACATAGCATACTACAAAAATCAGCATTTTCTCCCCACTTTTACAGAGGTTTCTATATCTAGAACCTCACAGTTTCAATAGGGATTTTGAATGCTAATGTTAGAAGGGTAAAATAAAATTATTCTATCAAAGAGATGGTACTCAGCCTCTAAGGATCTGTTTATGCAACCTACCTATTCTATGCTGGAAGCTGAATGTGTCCTCAAATAAGTTAAATTTATCTTCCATCTATTTCCCCCTAATTGAGTATAACCTGCTGTATGGAAACAGGTTACTTGCAAAAGAAAACCATCCTGAGGCATGTTTGTGGTGACTGCCAGAAGTATTGGCAGTGATATAATGGAACAAACTAGAATGTGACAGCTTTGAGCTAGACCCTGGTTTTACAAAGAACATCCTTTCCTTTCATTTTTCTATTCCTTACCTGACTTTGACACATACGAGTAATCAGTCACTCCCAGAAGATGCATTTGAAGGGGTAAGCACTGCAGGATACACACTTTTAAATGCAAATATCGAAAGCAGCTTAAGGAAACCAAAGTAGGTTGCCTAAATTTGACAGAGTGAACTGAATTAGAGTTTGTGAGCTGTGCAGTTTTTAAAGTTGAGTTATGAGGCCTCTATGCTTACTGCATTGCCATCAGATTCTCGTGATATGTCCTCAGGCTCTGTGCCAATCTATGTTCAGTTCGCATTGCAGTTCACAGGGATGAGTGATGCTACCCAGAGTTTTTGAAATTGAAGTTCAGTTGGCACAGACTCCCTTTGTGACCTTGAGAAGCCATTGTACATTATTACATTATTAACACATTAGCAAAATTGGAACAATATTACTTCTCTGTCTCTTGGAGAATCTTAAGGGATCAATAGATAGAAAGATCGTGCTTAAACACCATGAAAATTGAAGAGTGTAGAGATACCTGAAAGTCATCTCAGTAGAGTGAGGCGATAATGGCTTGTGAGCAATGAGCATGGGCTCTTTCCATCTGTGCTACAGAGGAGTTTCAAAACAGGACTATGAAGGACTAATTGCTTTCTGCAATCATCACAGGTAAAGAATGTCTTACAGGAGGAATGCTGTAAGGTTTCCTTTGCTATGCTTTACTATCCTCTTTTAAGAGTTGTTGCAATAACTATATTTGAATTTGGATTGAGGGTGGTATCATTTTCCTTTCTTGGGGGTCTGAGTCCAGTTCCACTGTTCCTTCACCCTGTCCCATCTTTTTTTAGCTAAGCTAAGAAAACTGTTTGATGTCACAAAGCAAGCCAGGCATTGTCTAAGCATTGGATCCTAGTTGAATTTAGAATTATTTTATGCCGTGAGCTAGTCTGAACATCCGTAGACAAAATAATGATAAAACAATCATAATACCAAATGAAAAGTAATTATCAAACACAGTAATTATCAAACACAGCTAGCCAGCTGTGTTCTCAAAGTGCTCAAGACCTTTTTAGTGATCCTGCTCCAGACTGACTGCAAAGGATACAATGAACTGGCCTGCACTGTATGTAGCTGCCCAGTGCTGGTTTGCTCAGAAGCAGAAAAGAAGAGAGAACAGGTACTTCCATTCAGCATTTTAGTAAAAATATGCATAGGAATACAATACTGAAAAAAGAAATTAAATTAAAGTGAGCAAAACAAATGCTTTACCAGTTTCTACATGATTTGTGGAGTAATAGTAACAAAATTCCATGGTTTATAGTTTAGCAGGGCTCCGAGAGATTCATGTGGATAGCAAGAACATAAGTTCTCATTAGTTTTTGAAAGAATGTAAAAAAGCAGTAGATTTATAGGTAATATAAGCCCTGTGGTTCAGGTGAAATGAAATCTCAGTTGAATTAAAACCTTCCCATAAGCAAGTTACACATGCATAAATAATGACGGATTTTCCACCCATCTCATGAAGAGGCTTGTAATAATTGCTTCTCAACATGGATGGATTGCCTAAAACAGTATATCAGAATGCTGATCCCCACATAAAATCACAGATTTTTCTTAATTTAGCATAGTTTAGATTGAAACTTCAGTTCATTATTTATTTTTTCTTAAGGACAATGAAAAGTTTGAACTCTTCATTAATGATTGTACTGAATTGGAAGTCAAGATGCTGTATTGTGCCACAGGTTCTGGTTAGCAGTAGAAGACCTGAAGAAGAGGCCTATCCGTGAAGTTCCTACTCGCGTCCAAGAAATCTGGCAAGAATTTCTTGCTCCAGGTGCACCCAGCGCTATCAATCTAGATTCAAAAAGTTACGACAAAACCACGCAGAATGTGAAGGACCCTGGAAGATACACATTCGAAGATGCTCAGGTCAGTTTGCAATCCTGTTTGGGGACATTCGAAATAGAATATTGTGTAGTGAAATATATTTACAAAAGAATAAGATCTATTTGGGAATTAAATGGTAATACTGTTTCTTAAAATGCCATTTTGGCAATGCAAATGAGTAACATTCTTTCTTTCATGAGGCCTATGAATTATTAAAGCTCTTCATGAAACTTCTGCGCCTGGTATGGAGTCGTCAAGTGACTTCAAATAAAGCGCAGCATTTAGTGCAGTGAAAATGGTATTTTGATGTTCCTGTTTTTTTAATTTTCTTATTCAGTCACATTAAAAGTTTCCCACATGCACATTTTTTAGTTCTCAAGATCTCCCTTTAAAAGACTTATCTTGATACAGACTCAAAATCAGTTCTTGCAGTGCACATCCAAAAGTGTTATCATTTGTAGGATTCATAGGTCCCATCATGAAAGGAATATGACCCATGTGAGAAATAACATTTTGTAACAGCTTGTGCAGAAGTATCATATTTCACGGATGTATATTCTATAGCTTATTAAACTACTGTCTACAAAACATGGGGCAAAGATCCTAAAGATCTTTTCTTCAGTAATCAGAACTACAGCAGTAAAGGACAGTCTGTAAATGTCTGATTTGTCTTTTGGGGGTCTGATTTAGTCACAATTTGAATTCTGTCATCAAAAGATTCTCTTCACCAGAGTTATATTTGTGAAAGTACTTAGATTTTTGAGTTTGGAATTAAAAGCTAAAAAACCAGAGTGGTAAAATAGAACTCTGAGTTTTCTTCAGAAGAAAAACCAATTACTTCTGCATTAAATGTGACACTTCATGTAACTTATAACTTAATATTTCATCTTTGCAGACTTCTGAGAAAAGCAAGAGAAAATAATTGAATTCACAGTAAAAGCAGTAGAACCAGTACCATCCTCCCTTTTTCATCAGCAGCCCAGTGATGAAAATTTAATTATTAATGCAAAGTGAAATAGTGTCAAAAGGAGAGATTGTGATCATATCCCTGCAGAATTTCCTACAGCTTGATTATTAGGTCATCATCTTGGGAGTCAGGAGATGGTGCTGCAAGTCCCACAAAGGAGAAAAGCAAATTGAATTGGGACTTTCTACTTTTTGGCAAAGTGTGTCTGCCCTAAATAGGAGGGGGATTAATTCTACCACCTTTTCATTTTGCTATTATAAAAATAATAACCTATAATGCAACAATATGTTTTCATTAGACGCTATGTCATGCTCAGTGTTTTGAAGTACTCAATCTTAAGCCAAACACAGAGGTTTTGCTTGCATCTGCTGACCCCCATGAGAGCTAGGAATGCAGCATATAGTGAAGACTTAAGTTACACAAATAAACTATCTAGCAAAATTAAAGGTTTTAAAAAAATATGTCTTCGCAGTTGAGTCAGTAAAGGACAGTTGAATCCCTTGCCAGTATACAATTTATGTTTTTTTTAATAGGTGTAAAATTTCAACACCGTTTTACTTCCAGATCTCTCTGGGTTTGGTTTTTTTTTTTTCCTTCACTTATGAAAGGTGTGGAATATGCATCCTTTATGGAAGCAGGACTTTTCCCCCTGTCAGACTTCTGCTTATTTGATCCAGTTCAGCATACAACTTGAACCTGGAAGCCTCCATTTCTCTGGGAAAGGGGGCAGACTGTACCTGTGGTGTTCTGACTTGAAGCTTTAGGACTTTGTTACTGAATGCCCCACCTGAAGTAGCAGGTTTTTGTCAGAGGTAGGGCTCTGCCTCTGCAACAGTCTCTTTATGGCTTGCCAGTTGGGAAGACACCACCTATAAGTCATTCTGGCAGTCAGCAGGTCGTTTAACTGTGGTTAAAAATGTTTTGAAAAGCATTTCCGAACTTAAAAGATGGCATCATGGAACTCCATGTCAAATGAAAGTGATACATAAGTAAAAATAGACTGATTGTGCTAAATAACATCTAGCCTCAATTCTCAGCCCGTGTACATTAGCAATACAGACTAATTTATTCTTGCTTTTACAGGATTGATTTTTGCATAGAAACAACATTCTAATGCCCGTTACCACTGATATGTAGCATAGGAGCAGAGTCCTTTTTGCTCTCTGTTGGCTGTATTGGCTGCTTTTGTAGAAACAGAGTGGAATAAAAACTCCCCAAATGAACCAACCTAAGTTCTGAATATATACCAGCATTTCTCTCCTTAGTGCAAGAAATACAATGAAAGGCACTTAGAATCATTTCTAGAGTTTCTAATACTACAAATTTTTAAAAACTGCTTTAATTTAAGCTTGCCCTAATTTTCAAGCCAGGCCGTTTGGTGGTTTTATGGGTTTTGTTTGGATTTTTCTTTCCTATTCTCTAATTTTATGCAGTACTAAACTGCTAACCAGTATTTATCTTACAGTTTATTTATTGTTTTCTGGTTGCTGCTACAAGTTTCCTACAGTAAAAGGTAGGGTTTAAGTAAAAAATAAACCAGATATAGCTAACACAATTCAGTGGATTGTTTAAAAATACTTTGGGTAGTATTTCCTATTTTTATAGCTTTTTCTACAAATGTCTCTCTTAACATTATAGTTAGATCCAGAATTATAGTGTCCTACATCATAGGCTGTTAGTTTTTCATATTTCACAGAAATTAGAGCACTCAAAAAAAAAAAAAAAAAAAAAGCTGTATAAACTGTCCATGTCATTTGTTTTCTGGATAAGGGTTTCCAAATTTTCATATGCCTCTGAAGAATAAATACTTGGAAATTGAATTAGCCTGGTACTGGTTTTCAATTCACATATGCATTTTTCTTATTATATCGTCAGCTGAAAAGCAAACTAAACATCTGTTCAGATGTTTTCAAGAGTAGCAGGGGGATATCCTCTCTAAGGTAACCTGCTATCCTGTAAGGCTTCCTATTCAGAATAGTCCTGATTGGTATACATTCCACAACTGAAACATACAAGACTGCCTCCTATTTTACTTACATCTTCTTTTATGGGAGTAACAGCTCCTTCTTTCCCTTTCAGGAGCACATTTACAAACTGATGAAAAGTGATTCTTATCCTCGTTTTATACGATCCAGTGCCTACCAGGAGCTGCTACAGGCCAAGAAAAAGGTATTGGTCCATCTTGCCTTTGTCTTGCCACTGTGCAAAGCAGTGGTTATGTTTGCAACAATACTCAGTCTTCTCTCCCCTGTGCCAGTGCAACTGGATATCTGGTAGGTGACCAGCTTGACGTGTTTGGAGGGTCACATACACACAGGAGTTCGATATACATATATGTGTATATATCCTGCATGTGGGCATGTTTCGATAAGTTAATCTAGCAAAACTTATTTTTATTTTTACATCCCATATTGTACTGTTTTCTCTGTTATGAAGCACCTTAAGTTGCAAAGTGCTTTACAAATACATTAAAAAATAAAATAAAATCCCAGAAGAATAGTCTTTCATGTTTGCAAGTTTGCTTATGTAACAATTGTTGTTCTCTTTATTCCACCTATAAACAGAATGTGTTTAGAAACAATCTTATTCATATAAATAACTTCTAAGTTCAACTATAAATGCAGGGGCTTCCTAATTCTCTTTCTTTCCCTATTATTACATTAATAGTTTTGAGTAGGGTAGGAATCTGACTTAAAAGACTGATCATATCACACTTCAGCAAACAGAAGCTCATGTCTTGGTATGTAATATTTGATTAGAAAAGTTCAGATTATGGAATGAGTTCTGAATAGACACAGCCCAGAGTATGTGGAACAGCTTGTGCAATGCAGATTTCTATCATGATAAAAATTTTTATTAGTGGGCTCTAAATAGTAATCTGCTAGAACCAGCTGGGAGCCCTGTGCCTTGCAAAATCAGGGCCCTGATCATTACTGGAACAAGGTAGTTACTAACACCATAGCATTCTACTGTTTATAATGACAACCTAAAACTATATGAAAGTACTGTGTGATTCTGTTTTTTGTTCAAACGTTGATTTCTGAAGATCCAATATAGAGAGAGATGTTGAAAATACCAGAAAGCTACAACTGTCCGTGTGAAGTCCTTAAGTTTGTGAATGTCAGTTCATTAACACAAGATGTGCACTTCATTATTTCTTTTTATTTTCAGTTTTTCTTTAAATCAAACCAGTTCAATCCCCATGAAAATTTTTTTTTGTTGAATACTATATCTGCTTTGCCCATCCCCTGTGTTGCAGATTCCTATAGCTTCATACCTGTGTTTGCTTCCTGATTTATACAAACTTTGGTTTGCAGTCCATTGTTTCATCAGTCTTTCTTTTCTACTCCATTTTTTCTTGCTTTTCTTTTTCTCGTCCTTTTTATTTTGTTTTTTTTTTATTATTATTTATTATTTTAAATTTAAGTTGGAAAACACTCTGGATCGTCGAACATCTTTTGAGAAATTCACACGCAATGTGGTAAGTTTGTTGCCTCGGAAGACTAGTAAACTTGATGGGACATCCTTCTCCCCTTCCCCTCACTGACCCTATTTTCCCTTTTCGCTTATTTAACCTGACAGTTAAAAGTGTATTCATCACAGTTTGTGAATTTGCCTAGGAATGTCAGTTTTATAATGTGCTTTCATTATAACCCCTCCTCCCTTGTCCCTTTCCCACTGACCTCAGTAGTCTCACATGGAGGAATGGACCTTTGGGAGCCATGGTTTTTGCATTGGGAAGCATGAAATTATTCACTTTTTATTTTTTTTAATTGTAGAATCTGTGAAAAACTGCTTGGTGGTGTTCCTTTTTCTGGTACCTCCAAAAATACTGAGTCTAACATTGAATACAGTAGACTTCAATGCTGTTTCCTTTTTATTAAACAAAAAAGGAGATTGTCCTTTTTTTTTTTTTTTTAATTTGGCACAGGGGCAAAATAAGCAATAAGAATTTTCCCATCTTCCTTTATGTCTAGCACAGCTTCTTCTGGACCAAAGAATTCATGCTGATGGTGTGCAAGGGTTTGATTGGGATTTCATTTTGATAATGGACTACAAGAACTAATTTTTTTAATATATAATTTTCAGAAGCTGTTTCGCAAAGGTAAAAATGAAGGCTGGTAAATTTGCAGTGGGCATTCTTCTGCCACCTGCCAAAAGATCCACTGATTTCCTGATATGTGGGATTCTTTTTACTTATCCAGTTTCTTTGGACTTTTTAAAACATTGTGAAAGTGCAAACTAAAGCATTCAACGCATTTATTTTTGTAGGGCAGAAACATCCCTATTTTCCCATGCCATAAAAACTGTACACCAACACTGAGGGCGAGCACTAACCTGTTATGAAAAGAGGTAGAAAGATCTTGGATTATACTCAAGTTTGTCTGCATTGTCTGTTGAATTGTGCAGGTGACGCTGCTCTGTGTGTGTGTGCGTCCGTGGCTTTTCGTGACCTGGTTAGTGGAGCTGTGTGCATTGAAATGAAAAATATGAGAGCTTTCAGCAAAGATCATGGTTTTTGTTTTTTAGTTTCTAGGGAAGGAGAAGCAGTTCTCAGAAACTGCCTCCCATGTAATAAGGCTCAGGAGTATTTCCTCCACTATTTAAAATATATATATATATATAATTTCTTAGTAACCAAAAAAATAACCACAGTGAAAGAAGAAAGTTTTGTGAGGCTGTGGGAATATCTCACATGTTAAATTCTTTAACCTTTCTTATAGGTAAAGGCTTCCTGTAATATGCTCTGAATCCACTGTAATCAGGAATAAATTTGGATTCAATGAGACAAAGTCAGTAAAGGACACTAAAAAGTAAATAAATAGTCACAAAGGAAATGATTGAAACAAAAACCCCTCTATTTTGCATGGTGGTGTTGCCATAGCATGTTGCAGTGTGATTTGTGTGTTGTCTAAGCAGGTTGATTGGCAAAACAACATTGTACATGGTAACATTATACATGATAATTACATGACAATCCCATAGAAAGTTCCATATTAATAAAGAGTCTATGTTAATAAAAGCGAGTGTGGAGAGTAGGTAGTACATCTGGGACCTCTGAGAGTCAGACTTTTTCCCAGTCATGGTGCCTGGCAAGCACCAATAACAACTTTTATTCATGAGAGTTTAAATAGCCCACAGATCAGGAGCTGGTTATGGTAAAAAGTATGTAAACAGATGGCTATAAGGAAAAAAAATAGCAAGCTGCAGACAGATGTGAGGAGAATACAGCACAAAAAGGGAAAAAGTGAAGACAGACTGGGAGGCACTAAGATGTCTCCCTGATAATCCCTCTTAGAGCAGTGTTACTGATCAACCAGCAGTTCTGTGCACAAACACTGAAGCATTATGCCCTGCAGGTGTGCCCAGTTTTCATCGTGCTAATCTCAGGGCAGAAGTACCAGAATAGCAGGATGCCAGAGATGCAAGGCAGGCCCAATAAACCAGCTGTGAGCTAGAAATGGGGATGAGTATTTCTGGATGTGAAGTGTCAGTGCTTCAGTAGAAGAGGGTGGTTGTTTTTTCACAGAGCAAGCTATAAAATAAAAACTGTGGTTTTGCTTTTCCTCAAACTACTACCTGTGAATCCGGGTGGAGTCTGTCAAGTCATGTCAGGTATGAAAGTAAAACATGTCCCTGCTAGATCTGTGTCCTCCATTAGACTGGCAGCTCTGAGGCTTGCAAATTAATCCTCTCTGTCAGGATGCTCAGGTGCAAATCTTTTTTCCAAGACAACTGACTTCACATCACCCACTGCCCCAGGAACCCTTGCCACCAGGCATCCTTGTTCTTCTATTCTTATTCCCAGGTATGATGAGTTTATAGCATGTAATTATCTACCCTGGTACAGCAGGGTATGAGGGAAATGTTTCTCAGAATATCCCACAGTGTACTGATTAACTTGTTCAACTGTGAAGTGAGAGACTGTGGTGTAGATCTGTTCTTCTGATTAACACAGAAAATAGGTGTGAAACAGGTCTTCTACAACCTGGATAAATGCTGTCATTTCTGAATGATTTAGTTAGATGAAAATTACAATTTCTCTTCTGCTCTGATGGTTTAGAAAATTTAGACTAATTTTCACTGTTGTTTTTTTTTTTCCTCACTTATATCAAAGTGGGTTTATATTGAACTAAATTAGACCTCAGCTTTTTCCATTTGAAGTGTTTAAAAAAACCCAGGAACCTTGCTTGTATCTAGGGACTCAACCTGAGAAATTGACCTCGTAATTCATAACCTGATTTTTTAAGACAAAGACTATAAGAGGCTCCTGATCAGTGATACCTGAAAGTGGGTTATACTTGCTACATAAAGCATTTGTTAAAGTAAAAAGTTTAGAAACTTTGTAAAGACAATCCCTCTGTACTACTCCTTGAATTAAGTGCAAATAACCTAATATATTGAGTCATTGTTCCAGTCTGATGGGGGAAATATAAAAGTGGAGTTATATACACGGAAAAGCCCTAGGCTCAGTTCTGCATTTCTTCGACAACGGAGAGTTTTCTTTCCAGAAAACTTTGAATAGCCTGGTGCACTTTATGAAAGCCCTAAATGCTCAGCTTAAAAATATTGGCTATTTAGCTTGATCTGTAGACTTTATTGTGCAAAATCACTAATGCCTTTGGCAGTACCCAATAGACAATATTAATAGTGTTAGAAACAGGTCTGATTCGCATATATATATGGATGAAGTATACATGAAGTATAGATGAAGTGATAGCAAACTGGCATTTGCTATACATAATATTTACTACCTAACACTTTGTAGTAAGCACAGCCATCCTTGGTTTGCCTCACTTATTCACACTCCAGGGAATTGCGTGGAAATACAGAGCGATACACTTCAGCACTACCAGAATGATGCCGTTAGATAAGTGCATTGCCTTGGAGTAACAAGGGGAACCACAAGTGTCACAGCTCTGACTCCAAGGCATGGGAGCAGTGACAATGTGCTCTGTGCTCCCCCTCAGCCAGCTCAGCCACTCAGGTTTTCCTTTGCGAATAATTAAGGTCTAGCTACCTGCAGCTCCCTAAGGAAGTGAGTACAAAAGCTAAAGGCATAAGTCAGGGAGCCTGAGAATCTCATTGGTTGCTACGGTAGTAGAGAGAGGGAAATCAGATGTTTCTGTGTCATTAAAAAAACGAAATTCATTTGCAGAATTCACATGGGGAAAGAACATTAGACCATTTCATGCATGAGATGTGAAATGTGAAGGCCATTGAAAACAGCACATTTTCAGAGGCTCAGTCCAATGTCACGTCACTTGACACAGCAAATTATGGTCTAAGGATGGAAATTAAAAGTCATAATAATAGCGTCCTCAGTTCTTATCAGTGAGGAATAAACTTTCTAGATTAAAACAGTGTAACCTCTTGTCATGTTAAAATCTGTCCCTTTATTGAGAAAAAAGGCAGATAATATATCAATTTAATCAAGGATTTTTTTTGTATATGCACAGGTAAAACTTACTTACACAAGGCTGTATTGTGCCAGACCATAAGTCCATCTTGCACTGAAATGCTGCTGATGGCTAGGTTTTTCTTGAAAATATTATTCTGAATAAGCTTCAATGCAGTATCACTTTTGGGACTTCATGTTCAGTGTACAGTCATGGAAGAAAGCCTAATTAGACTTTTGAACTTACTTCAGGTCATTCCTAAAATTTAAATAAATAATAGCTAGTCAGAAAAAAAAATCACAAGGCTTCTTATTTGACAAGTATGAAACAATAATAAAAATAATAAGTATTTATAGAAATTAAGGCTTTTTTCATTTCAGGAGGAAGATGGCTTGTTCATTTTTAAATAAAAAGAACTGATGAATTAATTGAAATTTTTAGTTTGGACTTGTAATTAATCAAAAAATCTAGTTTAGGGTTTTTTAGGAATGATGCCCAGGCTAAGGAGGAAAATCAAGAAGAGCATCTGAAAGACATGCCAGTGAGGGCTGACCTTCTTGTCCTACTCTGCAGTGACTGGAGCAAAGCTGTTGTGCTGGAAGAGAAGAGCTGCAGTAGTACTTGCACAGCCAGGTCCTTCTAAGTGACGAGCCAGTGTGTACTGTTCAGGTGTTAGGCCAGTGTCTGCCATTTTCCACCTGACAAACATTTACCTGAGTCTTAAGCTACTTGCAGGAAGGAGAACTACTGAGAGGTATAAAAACCTGAGAGGTCAGGCGTAGGACAAGTATACTTAAAATATTTGTCTAGTGCATTGGTGCCTTGGAAAACCGTATGTGTTACCCCATGCTTCATCTGGGAAGAGTTTGTAGTTTATTCACAAGTGAGAGCTGCACATCAGTAAATGTAAAGATCAGTGCAAAACGAGAAAGAAACTGGAAGTCTCAAGCCAATTTGGAATGAGCTTAAAAAGGAGCACAGTCACTCAGCCGCTGCCTTCCTGTCTATGGACTGCTCCAGGAAACAGTATGGCCATAATGAGAAATTAACAGAGGTCTGCAAATCCCTGCGATAAGCAGAAGGATTTTCCTCCACATGCAACCACTTAGCACTGCAGCTGTGCTGACAGCTTGAGCCCCAAATTCAGTAAATGCTAACTTGCTCCCTCTCCTCAGATGTCTGAAAGAGAAATACACCTGCATGGGTGGCTGAGAGCAATGTCCCGTGCTGCTGTGGAAATCAAAGCAGAATCATGACCTGCCGCATGCTGCTAAAACAGTTCCCCTGTGCTCAAGGAGCAAATGCTGCCTAGTCTTAGAAAGGGACTTACTGTTTCTGCTCCTGTGCCTCTCCAGATGTGCTTCTCTCAAGGGCTGTTTCTGTACTGGCTCTGTATGCGATGCACTATGATGTCACTTGGGAGCTTTCCCTGCTGATGCTGGCTGAGCTGCCGGCCAGCTGCAGGTGTGTCATGGATAGGGATAGGAGAGTGAGAGTAAGAGAGTCAATTCTCTCCCTGTGTCTTATTTTGCTCACAGCAGGGTTCACAATGTTTCTCTGTTTCCTGGTCAGATGCATGAAGTTCTCACTTCTAGTTCTACCAGCACTGGTCGTGGGGAGTAGCACCTGTGCTGGCAATGAAGAAGCATGAAAAAAGAGCCATCAAGGTTGCTTAGCAGAAAGGAAGAAAATCTTCTAAAGAGAAAAGATTTGACCTTCCCATACCATACATTTCAGCTCTAGCCCCTATATAAATTGCATGTTGATTTCTTATAAGCCACAGAGGTTGTTGCTGACTTGTTTGCCAGCTAATTTGAGGTGTTAGTGTCATGATGCATAAATAGGTCAGTCAGCATGCTTGTATTTAGCAGCTCATACATCTGCACATGATTTTGTAATTTCCCTCCTAAATTCTCTGAAAGTACAGATAGAAGGACAAGTCTATGTTAAACAGTTTATGCACTAAAGTAGGGACTGAACACCAAAGCCAATTGATTTAGTATTCTTAGATGTACTTGTTAAACTGCTGTGTTGCCTCCTCAGTCTCTGACTCCCTTGTCAGGAATTGTGGGTCTCATTTTAGCTAGTGTATTATTAGTAAGATTGTTAAATAGTTTCAATTCATATGTCCTAAGTGCACCAGTACAGTCAAAAATCCTGTTCAGAATTTGGCCATATACTTCTAAATATTAATGACAAGAATATATTTAAAAATATTAAGGATATCCTTTCCATTCTTCAGAAAAATATCTACTACTAATTCTGACTTCTTTTCCAATTGTTCTTTAATCTCATTAGCACAGGAAACATTTTCCTATGTGTGATGATTCATATGCTACACTTCTAAAGTGGATTGTTAGATGTATTTTCCCAAATCAAAATTTGATTTGTGGAAATGCTATTAACACTGTATCTGAAAGAAATAGTTAGGCTCAGCTTTTAAATTACGACCCACAAGGGGTGATCTTTACTTCAGCCTGTAAATTGAGTAAATCTGGAAATCTCCTAGAAGTGGTAATTTTGAAACCCTAACATACAGAGCTAAAGTAAAAGTATACTCTGGAACAGAATTTGAAATAAACATTCTGTAAACTGAAAAATAACGAATCCCTGAAGACCTGAATAAAAAGGTGGGATAATTCTGTATTTAAGGCTGCCATTGATTCTGTGTATTAAAAGCTTATTTTCCCAATCAGAGAAGCATGATTCAGAGTAAACATGGAAGATCTCTTAAGGACAGTGTATCTTCTAAGCTATCGCTTCTCCAGCTGTAAGATAAATTAGAACTATTTATACCTGGAAAAAGAACATATGTTGTTGTTGTTCTGATGGAGACTTCATATGTACAAGTGTAATATTCTCTGAGGCAGGGAAGGGAGGTGAAGGAGAGGACCATGCCAAGAATTTCCTATCAGTGTAGGGCTGAAGAGAAAAAGTATTCAGAGAACAGCAATATTCAGGAAGCAAGTGATGTACAATACAGGAAAAAAAAAGTCATGACAGCTGTCAGTATCTATAGGGGAAAATTCAAATAATATGTAGAATGAGGTTATATAATTCAGATCAACTAACAGCTAGGTTTTGTGCTGCTTTTAGGTCAAATCTTCCTAGTTTATGTGGCATCACAATTAATTCCTGAGATGCTAGAATTTTGTTACGGATCATCTAAAAATTCCAGGAAATGCACAACTCCCAAATAATCAATTGTGAATAAGAATAAAAACAGTATTTTCACAGATTTTATCCCACAATAAAAGCTGGTGCAGCTTTGCAGTATTGAGCAAATAGTTTTACTAACTAGTAGAGAATACCTGGTTTGATTGTTTTAACTAATTTATGCAGGTCAGTGTTAAAGGGAACTCATACATATTTACAGAAAGTAGCCAGGCCTATAGACCTCTAAAATTAAGCATAAAAACTTAATGAAAGGCAAAGGTAAGCATATGCTAAATATTTTCTGAGATTGTGTCCAAGGCTGACAATCATGAATTACTTAACAAAACACTGAATTTTGGACATGCTGTTTGAAATTGTATTCTAGTACCACACAGCTGTTGAGACTTTTTTGACTTTTTAAAAGGAAAAGATGTCTCACTCTAACAACTTTCCTGTTACATTAGAGGAAAACATAACTTAAGTCTTAACAAGGGTCAAGAAGCTGTGAATTTAATGTAGGTAAAAAGTGACAGAGTTAAAGCTAAATACAGGGAAGACAGCATGACAGGAAGAACGCTTTCTGTCTTCAAAAGCAGCAAGTATTAGTACTGTCAGGTGATACAGTGAACCTGATGGATGGGCAGTGTAACCCAACACTGCAGATCATGAGTTCCCTTCAAAATTGTATTGTAGGAGAAATATTAATCATAATTTTTCCACCTTGTATTTCATAGCACAAAATAAAATATTTACTCTTACTTTTGTAAAGACTTACTCTGATATATTGCATCTGAGCCAATGCTCGAAGCAAGCTTGCAGATTCCTGTGAGCATAAATTTGATTAAGAATGACAATTGATACTAAGTTGTGGAATTCTACTGAGTTATAATACAGCAGATGACTTAACTCATTGATATTGCAGAGTAAGTTAATTTAGCATTTACTGCAGAAAATATAACATTTCCCCATAGCTACAGTATTTCTTACTGTAATCTCCTTGAAATCAGTTTCACTTTTCTGAGTTGTGCAGTTAAAATTAATGCAATAAATGTAAATATTAAATATCTAACTAGAGAGTTAGAGCCATCTTTTATTTAATGTTATGATCTATTTGTGTTATGTTACCCGGATATTCCAGTGGTATTTTGAGGAGTGATGTAAGCTTGCTGTGCCAGCTCTGCCTCTGTTGGATTACAGCCACAGCAGGATGGCCCTAGGAGAGCTGATTCCTTTATGTGGTCTTAGGAGAACTAATTCCTGTTATGTGGCTTCATGGGTTTTGTCTGGCTCAGCTAAAGCTCAAATCTGCCTGAAATATACCATGGTGACATACCCAATGCCATCCTCTTCACACTGTAGGCCTAACTCTTGTGGGCCAGTCATTATATCTTGTTAAAAGAACATACTGTAAAACTGAAACTGCATCCTTGCCAAAGGAGGAATGATGAGGAAAATAAAAGTGTGGAAATCCAAACACCTTCAAAGCAGTGTTATGCAGTCACATGTGGTACACTTGACCAATGTTCCTTATAATTAGTAAATAAAGTCTCAGCAAACCAATAGATGCATTCATGAAAAAGCTGCTTTCCCGCCTACATGCAATCTGCCTCTTACTTTCTTACCTTAACTTTAAAGCAGCTTTTTGTCTTCTGTGACAGAGCTACTGCAGTTTGCATGTTCATCTTTGTAGCACAAGGCACTCTTACTTCTTCAAGTTCTGGGTATGACTGACAGCAAAACCCTCAGCATTAGCTTATCATCAGCCAAAACCAATCTCATTCAAAAATGGCCTTTAAATTTTTCTAGTTTATTCTGTGAAGCAACCTGGCTGGCTGGCAGTGCAGGTGTTTCAGTGTAAGGGTTTCTGGTCGTTTAAGATTTGACAGACTCCAGTTGGTGCCCCTAGTTATTTGACAGTGATGTGGCAACACTGAGTGGTTGCTGATGAACAGGTTTGCAGTGATCATGCCTCTGTTTTCTGTTTTTGTTTTTTGTTTTTATCTTTTCCTCAGGGGAAATCGCTCACATCAAAGAGGTTAACCAGTCTAGTGCAGTCCTACTAAAAGGATCACCTTATAGCATGGAAGCAGACTCAAATCATTATACATACTTTGTAGCTCACTGATTGCCTGACTCAGAGGACAGTAGAACAAGATGTTGCATGAGCAAGGACCTGACTTGTTTTCTTTTGTGTATACTAAGGCATTACAGACTCCGAGGGACTCTCTAGCCTTTCGATGCCACCATTTCGAAAACTGTCTGCTCACTTCCTCCTTCATATCAAGCTGGATCTGTGTCTTTTTATTTTCTGCAAGCTGAAGTACAGTGAAAAAAAAGCTTCTGCTAGGCACAGTTTATTTAAAAAAAAAAAAAAAGTCAATCAAAACCTGGAAGAAATGTAAAAAATGCATATATTAATAAATATACATATGGCATCACATTTATTGCACAATAAATTAGCACAGAAGGTTTCATTTCACTGATGTATTCACATTGAGAAAGAAAGCCTGTGTCTTTGTCTGTTGTCTGTATATTCTCTGTTAATGTTTCTTGCATTTATTTTTATACCATATTTAAAAAAGAACACCTTTTACTCCAGATGTATTAAAGCTGATCCTTTCTCTGTAAATTTGTGTATGTTTATATTGTTGTTTTATCTTTCATTAAAAGATGCAGAATCTCTTTCCTTTGGGAAGTTTGAGATTTTAATATTGAATCTGAAGATTAGTCAAGAGCAAAATCATCCCCAAAAGTTACACACCTTGTGCTTTCTAAAAAGTGACATGAAATGGCATTTTCTTTCTCTCAGTGACACCTAATCAAACACACTTTATTGATAATCATTTACTTTTTCTTTTCTTTTTATCAAGCTAGCAGCAGAGAGACCTTTCCAGCTTGCTCATCATCACATAAGCAAACTTTTCTTTAAGCTAGACCCGTTCTGTCATAGTGCAACCTGCACAGTGATTCAGTTGCTACCCAAGACCAGATAGACTGAACTGGATTTCTTTAGGAATGGACATGAACAGAGCTGGCTGAGAACACAAGTGTATATGCACTAAATGGGAAGGACAGTGTTTCTTCCTCCTTGTCACTTGTGATCCAATGCAACATTTTAAACTTAAAAGGTAGTGGTGTGGGAGTGCTAAGTGTGTTTTCTGTAGAACAAACCTTGGTTAGTAACCCAGGAAGCTGTCATTTTAATTCAAGGGCTCTATTCAGGTGTGCTGTTGAATGTGTACTGCTGAGGTACTCGCAGAGACCTATTGACAGGTTTATGAGAGCATGTGGAAGTTTCTCATGAGGTTGCAGATACGGTCTTTTGAAGCTAAATTGAGCTGTAACCAGAAATCTGCTTGGCCTAAGAAATAGCAGTTTTGACTGGCAGAGATGACGTAAGGAGGGTAGGCAGAACTCTTAATAGAAAAACAATTAGTCAAATAAAATGCTGATACCTCCAGGGCATTGTAGGGTGAGTAGGACAAACAAGCCTTTTTAGCAATACACAGGATAGACTCAGGACAGCCAACTCTAGCACCATCTGTCATACTGACTTTAGTTTAATATTGAGAAATAGGAGTATTGTTTTGAAGGGACTACCAAACGTAAAAATGCTCAAAGTGTGATAGTCATAGACACAATAAGAATAAATTTGAATACAGTAATGCTAGAGTCACTTTATTTAACATCAGATACCCACCTGCATTGTTGCTGCTACGGACAGGGCTCCTTCACAGAGCAGCTGTGTAGGCAGAAGGGAGCTGAGCTGCCTTCTGCAGTGAATGCTCGCTTTCTGGTGGCTCTGTTGGTAGCCTGGTGCAGCCATAGCCCTGGCTGCAGCATCTCAAAAGATGCAGCCTGAATGAACCCAGGACAAAATGCATTATAAATCACCGTGAGTGGATGTTCCCCAGGTTTTGCTCAGTTGGAGTTTCTGGAGGTTTGGGATTTTTATTTGTTCTTTGTTTTCATATGCCATTATGTTTCTGGTTTCTAGCTAGGATGATAATCACTGCTGTCAAGTGTCTCAGGTTTTGCTAGCATAATTCTACTAAGCTTTTATCAGAAAACACTGGAAATGCCCCATGAGAGCTTGAATTTGTCATGAGCTCCATCTAGGTCAACTCAAAATATTCACAGTCTATGGAGGCCAGATGAATTTTAATAAATAGCCACACCGAACCCCAGATCTTAAACTCTGAGATTTAATTTTCCTTTACCACAGAAATGTGAGCTCTGAGGCATGAACCTGGGGCCAGGCAATCCACAGAAATTTGAGCTCTGTTTCACTTCTCGGTGCCAAATAGAGGTATTTATTTCCAAACTCCTGCTGCCACCAATTCCATCAGCTGGTATATTGCCTGCTTTGCCTTAGGAGTTAACTAATTAGGTACCAGTGACTTCTTTGAAGAATCACTCCCTTCAAATAACTAATGTTTCAAATTCATGCATTAGGTACTTCATGCAACTTTTCCCTAAGATCCCCCCACCCCCCCAAATCAGTTTGCAACACCAACTGGCTGATAAAAAGATGTGGAGTATTTCTGTCCCTGAACCCATTTCGTACTTGTGCAAGTTCTGTCCTTTCAATAAATACAAAGTCACTATTGAATGGCTGTCTTTTCCTGGATTTCCACAGGTTTTAACACAGTGTCTGTAATGTGAAAAGATGCAATACTAATTAGGATCTCAAAGTAGTCGGGGAGCTCTATTAAGGTTTCATTTGAGTTTAGTTTCAAGTGATGCAACTCCATTGTTACACAAGTGAGTTTGGCCCAAACAAAATCTGCCCTACCACCAGCTGATTTTTAAAGGGTTTGTCTGCAACCTTTTGATACTTCACCTGATCACTGCCACCTGCCAGTGATACCATACTTGGACTGAAAACTCCAAATAGGCACAAAATTCCTTTTGCTTCCCCGCAGCTAAATATCTGTTGCCACATTTATGTGAAGATCCACTTCCAGAATTAAGATTAACTCAGATTAAGGCTTGTTTACAATATACATGTTAGGAATTTCAGTAAGGCCACAAGTCTGCTGCGGTAAAAAAGACCAAGAGAGCAATCCAATCTGGAGGGACCACTTTCCTGTCTCCTGGGGAAGAGCCATCAATCAGTGCCATATGGCTTTGCCCAGGAAGCTGCAAATTCCCTCTGTTTGGAGATATTAATTGTAATATTCATTAAAATAACAAAGTGCTGAGAACTTCCACCTGAGAAGGTGGAGTTCATCAGACGACTCGTTCCTCATGCATCCCTGTGCATAAAGCAACTCTTAAGCCTCCAGGGGAAAGAGCTGTTTGCTGATGATGCTGCAGCCCTGAGATGGCTTTGTGCTCCCAGACCAGCCTGGGAAGGAAAACAGCTGGTGGGATATATAGGAGCTTCCCTAGCACCTGCCTGACAACAGCAAAATATTCACCCATTCTTCTGTGAGGTTCAACTGAAAATTGTCTTTCAACTCCACAAAACCAAAGAGGGAGGAACAAGACCTTAAAGAGTGACAGGAGAAACTGCAAAATGCTGAGCTGAGACAGTAATGGAGACTGGCCAAAAAATTAATGAGCTGGAGGTGAATACAGGAGTAAGAAGTGGGAGTTAATTGTGGTGACTAGAACAGAACCAACAAGGGAAGAGAACTGGAGAACTGAGTAATGAAGATCGAGAGGTGGAATGCAGCTGGTAGATTCCCAGCCTGCTAGCCATGGCCATGCGGAGCTGGAATCAAAACCACTCGAAAGTCAGACAAGATCAACTGCAGCTGGCCCTTTAATGACAGGCTTTTTTACTAGAAAGCAATTAATACCAAGTATCTGTAATTACTTTTTTTCAGATTGCACCCCTTATATTGTTTGAAATAATGAGATGAATGCCAAATAGTCCCCCAAGAAATAACAAACTGGAGGGCTAAAAGCAGTTCCAGAAAATGAGACTTACAGGAGTGCATTTAGATTGTTTACTTATTAAAAAAAGAAAATAATGCCAAGGCAGACAACTAAACTGAGGGAAGGCTGTTTTCTTCAGGTAACTGGAATGAGGAGCTGGGAATGACCAGTGATTTATGTGTGGCTCTTCCAATTATTTATCTTCCTGCTACGTGATTAATAGCTGTTTGAATTTAGATTTTTAAATTACCATATTTTTAATGTCCCTTTTAGCTAGAGATGTGCACAGAACTAACACTGGACTGATTAGGTGCATAAAACACAGGAGTTTTTCTAAAGGAAAGTTAATAGCTATAGGAACGTATATAAAATAAAGCTTTAATCCCAAGATGTTCAAGGGAAATTATCAACAACTTTTTTGAACATATTCCATGCCCACAATTTATGTAAGCAAATTGCTAAGTGGTTATGAATCGTACCAATCTGCCTTTTGATCTAACTGTGCTGAATAGATTAATGCTTTTGTCTCCTGTGAGTTGAAGGTAGGCTGAATTCCCAATATCAAAGAGATGGAGGGGAAGCAAGGATGATCTCTGTGGGGCTGAGCTCCCCCTCCTTGTTCTGTTCTGGACTGTAGAGTCCTCAGGTGACACGTGTGCAGATAAATGGGTTTGTTTGTACAGACATCGGCTTGAGAGCTGCAGAGTCTCTCTAGTCATTATCTCTGCCACTATGAAGTTTATTTCCTGGTATCTAAACTAAATCTTCTTTGCTTCGATTTATCCATTTATTTTTGACCAGGCTGCTACAATCACTATAAAATGTTCCTTGCCTCAAGTACATAAATGGCCATTGCAACATCACAGCCTCCTTTTCTTTCTTTACTGCTGTTTGAATGACTTCATTCTCTCCTCCAGGCTGGGGGGTGTTACAGCTTTCTTGGAGGACAGTGCCCAGAGCAGGTTGCAGGGCTCCCACATGGGTTTTACAGGAGGAGGGCAGAGGATTGCTGTTGTACTTCTGTCTGTACACACAGCTGTGGAGATTGCCCTTTTTGCAGTAGATGGCCACTACTGAACTGTGCCAGCTTATGTATGTGGCGCAGTGACGCCCAGATCCTTTGCACTAAAACATAGATGGTTGTTCCCCTTTGTGTGTAGCTGACTCTTCTTGGGACAATGAGGCCTCTTCTGTTGTCCATTGAGTAGTATCCTCATTTTTCAGACCATCTATCTCTTTTCCCAAGATCACTTTTCTTTTTTGATTCTAACCTGTGAAATACTTGTAGTCCTTTTACCTGGGGGTATTTTTATGTGTGGATGAGAGTGAGGAGTTTGTGGCCTGATTCTCTAAAGCATGAATGACAGCAAGTACCATTGTCACTATTTGCCATAAGGGATCTGTATGTATAAATTGTTAAGAGAAATTGCTGTGAGAATAAATCCTGAGAACCTGCTCAAATGCTAGATGATAGTCCTTATTTACAAGTGTGAACATGGACAGTAAATATCAAATATTAAGACACAATTGTAAATGTTACCTTGTTAGTGGCATTTGCACAATTTTTATTGTACTTTTTCTTTGCTCCCAGGATATATTCTGCTGCATTCACCTTCATTGGCTCCTGTTTGATTTGACTAGATTTTGAAATCTCTCATTAGGTTCATCACAGATGTCAGCTTTCAAAATAGATACTATTTACCACCCTTCCTCTTAACCTTGTGGCTGCTTCTTCTGCATGTATACCACATAAATGAGGCATTTCATTATGCACATATCTTTTATATCCACCTCTTTATGCCTTTCCCCCTTTCCTTTTTAACAGATGTGTGGCAATGGCATATTTAGTTCAACTTAGTTTTCTACCTTCCTGCTGAGAGGAATGTATAACCTGAAATCTCTGACCATTTTTGAGTTCATCTCTTCTGATGTGCTTATCTTTGTATGATTCATCTTTTCTTTTAGACTCTCTTTCTTCTCCTCCCCCTCAGTAACATCTTTTTTAGGATTCTCCATCTTTTATGTTCCTTTTCCTTTGTTCCCCTGATCCTTGCTCCATTGATCCCTCCTGTGTGTTCCTATGGTGCTCACTAATGCTCTTTACACTTCCCTCCTCTGTTTTATCTTTCTTGGAATTGAAAGAAATTACAGGCTGAAAAAAAAGAAAAAGCATTAAAGGAAAAGCAGGCCAGTGCTAGGGCCAGGGCTGAGGCAGATGTAGAACGTGCCTCTGACTGTGGTCTGATCTCAGGGGATCATCCTGCCTATGGGTGCCTGCCTTTCCCTTCCCCACCCTGCTTCCACCAGCTCTCCCCTTCTCCTCCAGCCACTGCTGCCCCAAACTCCTGTCTCTTGGAGATGTTGGTGAGGATTCAGATGTAAGCACATAGAGGCATTTCTAAACCTGAGGTACTGCTCTAGCTCCTCTGTGCATCAGCCAGAAGCGGTTCATAAAATCTTTACTTTGACTGGCAGCAGCATTAAAGATTAGGCATTCAAAAGCTAGTCTGGCATGCCATGGCATGGCAATAGATCTTTTGCCACCTTTGTTTAAACTGTTCTCCAAGTCTCTCTGTAAAGCCCTTGTACCAGGAGGGTCACACCCCCAGGTGTCCCTGGGCTGGGGAAGAAAGGGGGCAGGTACTCATGTCATTCAGTCCGGGATTCACAGTTCCAAATAAATTGGAAGCTTTGGTTTCTTTCATGGTAACAGCAAGGTGAGGGAGATCCACAGAGTGATGCAGAGAATCTTGGTCTCTGTCCTGGGTTCAGCAGCAGCAGTCATTTTTTCTCCTTCTTAGTAGCTGGTGCAGTGCTGTGTTTCTGACTTTCAGCCTGGGAACAGCGCTGATAACACCAATGTTTTTAGTTACTGCTAAAATGTTTAGTCTGACAAAGGACTTTCTGAGCCTCATGCTCTTCCAGGGAGGAGGGGAAGCCGGGACTAGCCAAAGAGGTGTTCCATACCACAGCACGTCATGCCCACTGTATAAACTGGGGGCAGTTACCCGGAAGGGCTAGATCACTGCTCAGATCAGGCTGGGTATCGGTCGGTGGTGAGCGGTTGTATTCTCTTCCCTCGTTATTTCCTTTATCATTATTATTATTGGTGGTAGCAGCAGTGGTTTATGTTATACCTTAGTTACTGGACTGTTCTTATCTCAACCTGTGGGAGTTGTATT
>WYDI02022963.1:0-42340 GCA_009867235.2 Psittacus erithacus
GAAGGACAGGTTGTGGGGGGAAAACAAGCAGGCTACATGCTCTGTCTAATTTACGACTAAGCTTAAACCACAACAGCCATGCAAGTGTTCAGAGCAATGGGAAATGAAAATCTATGTCTGGCAACAAGCCAGCAGTGAGTACTGCAAACCCATCAGGGCAAACAGGGTCATTTCTAAAGCAAGTTCTGGAGCATAGCTCCACCACGGTTCAGTAGGCCCTAGAGCTTGATGCAGGATGCTATGTATAAACTAGGAGGGAGGACACTCTCCTAGGCCTTGCTGGATTCTTTAACACAGTGGGAAATGTGACTGCCTTTAGAGAATCTGGCAGTGATACAGCAAGAAAGGGGCATCCAGAGGTGTTGGTAAGAGATGATCTTTGGCAGCTGCTGGTCTCTGTTTACACCAGGGAATGCTTTGCCAAATCCCCTAACTGGTTTCACTTAAACCCTGTCTACAATGGGAAACACAGCACAAATATCAAGTCAGTGAACAGCCACCTGCAGTAAGGTCAGGCATGACCATATGGTTATGATACAGCTTCTAGTCCCAAGATTGGTGGCTGGTTTTTGCATCAGACTCCTACTGCATGATGCAGAATGCACCTTGGCCCCTTTTGCTTTTCCCGCCTAATTCCTAAATGAAATGTAACACGTATCACAAAATGACACAACTATTTACCAAAGCATGCAAACAGTTGTCAATGCCCAAGTTTCACCATGCCCTACGTAGTGTGTCTGTGCTAGACTTTGCTCCCAGGAGACAAGGTAATACAAATAGTCAAGAAAACGCATTTCTCTCAATTTTTAGAGATTCTTTGACAAAGATCCTGAAGAAATTTCTCTCATTTCATTACCAGACAGCATCCAGACTGAAACTGCCAGTCATCCAGGAGTTAAAAATAAACAGACCTGTGTAACACCCTGACATTATATAAGCAAAATGCTAAGTATGACACACTGAACGAGATCAATGCAATGCATAAAGGCAGGATCTATAACTCTACATACACTTCATCTGCTCTGTGTGCCCAGCCTCCCGGTTTCCTCTGCCCTTCGCAAACTAAGCCTGTTTTCCACAGCCATCTCTCTCTGGCCAGTTCTACGCTATAGACCTTGATCTCCCAGACCTTCTTTGTGTCCACCTTCCTGTGCCCACTCTTGGGAGCAGTTTCTAGGAAACCACTCTACACCTACATCACACCACTAGGCATCCATGCCCCAAACACAGCCTGCTAGTGCACAGCCCCAACATATGACTGCTAGTTACTTGGTGTGTATTTATGACATAGGGCAGTGACATACAGCACACTGAGCCCTTAAAATGCAGCCAAAAATGTCCTTAATTTCAGACTCAACATTACTCTTCTTTAGACTTCAGCAAGTCATTGCAGCTAACCAGGATATTTCTTCCTCAAGTGAAAAGCAAGCACATGGTCCTGAATTACCTCCATCTCAGAAACACTGTGACAGTTAATCAGCAACTGTGACTGAAAGAATGGAGCGCGCAGATGAGTTTGCTGAACAGAAGGATCGGATAGACAGATAAGCCCCATGCTCTCATGGTGGCCTCTGCTCCAGATTATCAACAGAATTTGAACCTCTTTCTTCAGCACTGCAGCTCAGAGATCTGCCTATTTAAGTAGCTTGGGTAGCCAGTGTTTTCCTGCATGCAAGCCAGCCAGAGGAATACAACATTGGCTTCACAAACCTGGCTGTATTATACAGACCAGTTCTGATCTTCTCCTACATCAGAATGAACTTTAAGCCCAGTTCCCCTGTGGCCCAGCCTTACACAATAACCTTACCTCTAATACTGCCTAATCCTATCTCCATCTCCCTAGGTGCTATTTCACACACAACTGCCTCCTGACCACACCTCCATACAACCCATTTTTCCATTCTCCTTTGCAGTTACACTTCACTACAAATTTTTAATCAAAAATTCATTCTGTAAAAAAATGCTATTCTGTCCCATTACAGAACTAAGTGAATTTTGGCAATGTTTTGTACTGCAAGATTTCCAAAACAACTCTAATGAAAATGAGATGTTTTATTTTGCTTTGTTTCTAACACTTTGTTTAGCCCATCATGCGCTGCCTCATGTGTTCTCTGACTGACCAATCATGCATTGGTTCAAGAACATTGAACCAAAACAAAATACTGAAAGTTTCCTCAAAATAAATTTTACTGGAATTTCCACTCTGCTTAAAATTTCAGGCTGCAGCCAGATTTGGGACGAAATAACATTCTGAAGCAACAAATATTCTGTGAAACGAGATTCTAATTTTCATGCTGCTCCCCTCACTGTATGTCCCACATTGATCTCTGCTTGTGCTTCCCTCAGCAGGTGTCTATCTATACACTTTCAGAAACACTTATGTTCTAATGTACACAGAAATTTTTTGACACTTCATGCCATCCTCTTTAACCAGGCAGCATAAAGAGAGATACTGGCAAACAAACTACATTAAAAACACCTGAAAAGGTGGAACTCTAAATAAATGTTCTGGAAATTCAGGAGTACCACAGATGCTGTGCCATCAACTCATACAATGATTATCCTGCATTACTCAGGGATTAACCATGTGTCAAGGAGCATCCCACAGCCAAAAATCAACCTCTGTTTTGAAAGCTGAGTGCTGCTGCAGAAACCCAGCTCTGCTTTTTCATCTGGTGCCATTTAAGCTTTACTCCATTCCTTCTGCATCACAATGAAATCACTACTGGCATGTGATCAGAAGCTCCAAAACCCTGGCTCCTCATCAACTTACAAAAATTGACCTAGGCACTTCATCCACTTTGATGAGAGCTTGAATGAAACCTCTTTCTCATTCACTCACAGCAAGGAGAGCTACTTCTTAGCATCTCTGTAAGCCACAAAACACTGCTTCATTTTGATGAATTCATTTTGATGAATTTCCGACGGAAAAACCATCGGAATTGAGTAAAATAACTTACCTGCCACCTGAACCCAGCATTTTGTAGCTACAGTGGAAATAAATCACAAGTAATATTCTGTCTCTTCATTTAAGCCTTGATTCAACTACTGTTGAAATTAAATCATGATTTCTATTGATCTGAACAGGAACTGCATCTCAGGTCCTGAAGGGTCATCTGAATGTTGAACACTGCAGCTATCCCATGCCCTTCACTAGATTTCTGGAGACTTGTCTTCTAGTGTTAATGTACTCTTTTCTTCAAATGCACTTTATTTCAAATGTCCCTGGGAAGAAGAGCAAGATGAACAAATCTTTCCCAATACAGGGCTTTCTCAGAAATCCCCACTTCCTCTAATAAACGGTCTTCTCCTGCCAGTCACACTGCACAGACTAATGGCCCTATCCAGCCATTGTATATCATGGGGTACAGGGGATCCATTCATCCATACATCGCCATCTCTGGGTGACATTCATTAGCCTGAGTATCCTTTGGAAGCCCGTTTGCTGCCAGCAGTGACAGACTTGTCTGCCCTACGCACTTCACCCCAGAGAAGAAATTCAGCAACAAACTCCCTAAAAAGATCTCTCTAATAGGGATTCATTTATTTATTTCCTTGGATTCATCCTAAGCAGATAAACAGGCTAAGCTCTAGGTGCCTTTGACAACTGTCCTGCTTGCAAAGAGGAGGTAAATTCCATCCACATTCAACCAATTTTCTCATTTCCCACCTTCCCACCCTGGAAACAGCATTATCCTCTAAACAGGGTGAATTTAAGTAACCCAAGCTGGAAATAAAAACAGCTACAAGAAGCAAAACCATCTCCCATGCTGCACTGACCACCTCCCCAGAGAGAATTCCACTCCACAGGTTTAACAGCAGCTACTTTGTAGGAAAATCACTGCTCATCCCAGCTACACTGGAACTGACTGTGGTGACTTCCTTAGGTACTGGCTGCAGTGCTGCTCACCACTTGGCATTCACAGCAAATCTGGCACAAAATAGGCTGGATCAACAAGGGAGCCACAGGGAGTAGACTACAGTGCTCGGAGAGGCTGTTCCTGACTGTGCACAAGGCTGGTGGAAACATGAACATTAATGTGTGTTTTCCTATTTTATTTTTTTTTGTGCATAATTTAGCTGAGGTGTTTAAGTTCCTGACAAATCTGCCAAGGCTTTAAAGTCCCTCTTGTCCCTGCAGAACTGTTCAGTACAGTTTCAAGCCATAACTTGTTGAAGGAGTGCCTTTTGATATGCTCCTTCCAAGTATTAAAAGGAAACTGTCAAATTTGGTACAGTAAAAGCCTCACACAACCACAACATGAGATCCCTCCAAAGCGACTCATGGCCTGAAACCCTGCCTGAAACACAACCAGTCAGACAAGGGAGAAAGCTGTAAATATGAAGCACATTTCCTTCAAACCTATAGTCTTTGATCAGTTTGGAAGACTAAAAGATTGAAGTTTTGTCCAGCTTCAACCCTGAACAGTGGGAACGTATCTGTTTAGCAAAAGCACTGGCTTGCAAAACAGAGACATTATAAAGGTCTTGTGAACTTCCACCAATCCAGATAAATGAACTTTGGTCACAACCAGTTAAAAACTGGCAAGAAGACATCTTTAAAAAAGCCACTCTGCATTACAACCTCCCGTTTCATGCTGTGTTTGGAGAAGCAGGAGCCAAAGTAGCTGGAAAGAATGAAGGGGAGCTATGGATTCTGGTGTATCCCATCAGAGCAGTGTTTATTCTAATCAATCAACTGAAAAAAATAGCAGCTGAGAGTAATTATTAATAATCAAGTAAAACTGGATTATTTCTCTGCACTGCAGCATTGCCTGGATGGGGAGGCTGGTGTAGAAATAAAGTTCATCAGAGCAAGCTACTGAAATAAAATTGCTGACCTCAGCAGTTCATCAAAAGAGGTAAAAAGGAACATCAACTAAGCACATGGTATGCTCTCTGCAGAGCATGAGGGCTAACAAAAATAATTATTGGAAGGTGGCTGAGCTTAAGCATTTGAATCCAGTTGCATATCCAAATGACACAGCAAGACCTACTGCCAAAGCCTTCAATTTCTGAGGTTTCTGTTTTTGTGATTCCTCATTCCTGAAAGCATAGTCAGCTCTGTCTTCCAAAATGTAATGCTTGACAGGAAGGGGCTCAAATCTTCTCCGAAAATGTTGTGCCCTCTGTGCAGTTGTGGTCATGGCTGACTTTGTACTCATGCAATGGAATGGAAATATATCATAAAGGACCAGTATACCAAACAGTTTGCAATATATTCAAGTCTATAATTTTGATGTTTCTCTGCCTAAAATAACCATAATGTGGCATTGCACAAACACAGTCATATTCTCAAGTGCACACATGTAGGCTTATGTAAGTACTTTGCAAGCACAATTTAGGAGCCTTCATTTGAAAATGTAACTCAGACACTATATTAATGGCCAGATTGGGTATAAATCAGTAAAACTTCCCTTGCAAAAAATTGAATTGTACCAATTTACAAAATTTAGATAGCAAGTCCTAGAACACCATACTCCTGCCACGACGAAATACTACCCAGCTGCAAGCGGAATACTGAAGGAGGCAGAACTTAACACTCTTCTGACATCTGTGTCTGCAAGACCTCAGCCATAAAACTGAATTAACACAGCAAACCTTTTGTGTTTAACAGCTTAGTAATTACATTTTCAAATCAAATATTTGCTTCCAGCTTGAGTATTTCTATAGCACCCAACAGAATCTGAGTTACTCCCCCATTTACTTTAATAATTTCTTAAGTTAAAATAATCCTTTATTTAAAATGGATGGGAGGAACCTGGAGAGTTTCTCTGCCCTCTTTCCCCTCTTCCCCAACAGGATCATACCAATTGCTACAGAACCCCCAGTACATATCATACAGGGATAGGGGATCTGAAGAGTAAAGGTTAGCTATAAAAAAGGCAGTGGCTATACATATCTACTCCATGAACCCCAGGTTAGGCTTTTACATATCACGTGCAGCAAAACTGCTGTCACTGTCCCACTGCAAACACTGACTTCTTGCATACATTTTTTCTTTTTTCTGTTTCAGGAAGTATGAAGGAAAGAGGGAGAGACATGTGGCGTTCAAGGCCAGGCTGGATGGAGTCTTGGGTGACACGGTTTAGCGAGAGGTGTCCCTGCCCATGGCAGGGGGGTTGGAGCTAGATGATCTTAAGGTCCTTTCCAACCCAAACCATTCTATGATTCTATAATTCCACGATTAGTATTTTACTTTGAGTTGGATCAGTCCTGAAAAGATTTGGTAGTGTGGGTCATTGTCCAAAAGCAAACTATTGCTTCTGCAATGCTAGCGTGTGCTACAGGCATCAGACCAGGGAGTAGGATGAAGAAATGGGAAGAGGACAAACAGTTCTGAATAAACAGCACCTCAAGTTCTCTCTGTTTGCATGGGAAGAAAGGGTTAAGCCTGCTTTGAGGTTCACTTTGTTCTCCATGGTTTCTGCAAGGCCAGCAATCAACCAATCTTCTCTCTTTCCACCCTTTTTTTGTTTACTAGGAACCACTGCAGGAATATCATGCCCAGGATCTTGTTTAAATCCACAGCTCTTCTCTGTCAGGTCAATTCTTCCCATGGTCCCCAAGACCCCCCCAACGATACCCCCTCCATCTCTCCCTGAAAAGGGCTCTTCTGAGCTCGTTTTGCTAATGTATTCTCAAACCAAATTAGAGGCTCTGAGTCTCAGTGAAGTTCGTGAGTTAGTTGCCGCGATGCACTGAATTAAAGATACCATCTCGGACTCAAATCAGATTAGAGCCCACACACACACATGCAAAAGCCCACTTTCTAATCAATTTTATAAAGGGCCTTGAGCAGAGATACACTAATGGTATTGAGCTAAGATCTTTAAACTAAGTCTGCAAGAAGTCTGTGGAGATAAAATGCACACTGTATTACAGAGAAAGCTCTTCACTGTGTCCTTCCCACCAAGAATCCTGTGCACACTGCAGGAGCATCTCAAAATAGCTCTCCTGAACCTGAGAGGTTCCCTCCCACCCTCCTTTCTTGTCTTCCTCCTTCAGACCTTTAAGTTCTTTCACTCATTTCCTCTCAAGCTACAGCAGAAAGTTCCTGCACAGAGGCAGAGGAGATAGGGGAGCTACAGAGCCCTGGCACGTGTTGGGAATTAGACATGATATGAACACAAACATGTGAACTGTTTTAGGCCTGTCCCATGAATCTGTAAGAAGTGGGCGATCAGCTGACCAGGTTCAAGGGGACATCCTACTTCAATACAGTCTCCTTGCAGTCATACAAAAGACGCCAGGCACTGCACTGGTGCTTGGCACATGTAGCTGGGATGCCACAACAGCCACGTCCTAATAGAGATGCGACTGAGTGTACAGCAAATGGCTCCCTTTAGAAAGCAGCAGCTGTGCACACGCAGCATCTTCACATCCTTCTGTCCTCATCTTTCTCTGTTTAGCAGTCGAAGTTCTGATCTGCAGCAGCATGTTTCCCTCCCTTGAAACCAATGTTCTGGTTCAAAATGTGGCACACAGCGAAAGAAGAGCAAGAAGACATAAGAAAAAATGTTAGGTAAGATTGCCCACACAAGGTAACTATGGCTATGAAGGGGAGTCAGAAAAGAGTTTATAAAAGAAGCTGCAACCAATGATTTAACAGCCTGGTCGTTGCTCAGTCACCAACTAGTGAGTAGTTTGCAAAGGTTTCTGCGTCAGACTGGGAATTAATCTTCTGCTCTGTTTTAATATTTTCAGTAAGAGCACCTCAGAACGTTTCACACACATTAGCCAAATCTCAGAACCCAACATCAATCCCTATTTGCTTCCTAAGATGGCCTTTCTAACAAAAGAATGAGAGGACACTTGCTAAGGTAACAGAAAATCTGTGTCTTAACAAAAATCACTTCAGAAATTTAATTTCCTCTTTATTATAAGGAAATACACTGCTTAGACCCTCAAAAGTTGTCAGATGATCAGAATGCTCTTAATTTCTAGAACTCTGTTTGGCAAATTGAATTATGACATTGTGCACATGCAGCAGACTCGCCTGCAGACCCTGACAAAAAAACCCCCCAAAAACCCAAAACCAAACCAAAGCAAACAAAACCAAAACCAAATGTCAATCACAAAATAAATGTCTCTCACCAAAAAGTAGCTAACATACACAGAAGCCTAACAGAGCACTAGAAGAGACCACTTGAACTTTCACAGGGCCAGCCTTCAGCAGAGGGAGCCTTCCCCTTGTTTTTTTGATAGGTAACAGCTTCAAGAGCTTGGAAGCACACAAGCGGCCTCCTGCCGCAGGAGGCCTATGCCTTTTAAGTGGCTGCAGCAACAACTCCTCAGGAGCTTGAGCTCTGTTCACTGTGAACACAGAACAGAGACTCATAAGCGCCGTTTCAGGGCAGAGCTGCAGCACACAAAGACCATGATTCCAAGCCTGCTATGCTCTTCCTTCAATTGTGTAGCTCAGAGTAAGACCTGTGGTTTGTATGAGCTGCTCCTTCATATTTACTGCATGCATGCAGGATGCAATCCAAAGGCTGTATGAAAATACCAAGTGCCCTTCTAACCACAACCACCATCCACATCAGTCACCCCCTCACCAGCTTTCTCTAAACTAAGTAAGGGGACCTCAGCAAGAGAACTGTGGCAGATGTGGGGTCTGACTGCCCCACACAGAAGCCTTGCTGAGCAAAATTTCTCAGAGCTCAGCTATGTCCACTCTCCCTGAGACAGCTTCAGGCCTCACACAACTGTGGAGTTTTACAACGGTCATGTGCTGAGGATGATGCCAGTTTTCAATGCAATTAACCTTTCCAGCCTAATGAAATGGCTCTATTGGCTGCAGTGACAGCAAGGAGCCCCCTGACTCTGGCAGACTCCTGAGGATGGGTTATCGAGGTTGTGGAGCATTACTACTCCACTTCTATTTGCAGGCTGCAGCTAATCAATGCCAGACCTGAAAGGAGTAGGCAATGCCAGCCCCAGCATCATACTCCAACATCATATTGATCCCTGAGAAAGGGATCTGCTGTGTCATAGGCAGAGTTCTTCCAGGAACATACCCCGGACAGCAGAAGCACACAGCCGGAAGAAAGGGGAAAATTCCTTGGACGGGAAGGCATAAGGTCTACCCCAGAGGCGATACAAAGGCAGTAGCAAACTGCCCTCTGTTTTAGAAAGAACCAGATATGGGATGCAACCTCCGGCTTTTGAGCTGGTTTATTATCCTTAGCTGGAATAAGAAAAGCATAACAGCCCTCCCAAGTGTGGGTGACAACTACTGTACCCTGAGGGCTGACACTTTTGAGTCACTTTCCTCCTTTCTCGATGCTGAAGCGATTGTGATGGGGAAGGGGCAGGGTACAAATTACTAATTAGGTGATAAGAGCTCAAACAGCACTTCACGTGGAGGGAGGAAGAAAGTGACTGGTACCTTTGTCTCCTACATCAAGCAGTCCTGACAATACAGCCAGCAGGGATTTCAGTCTCAGAATCCTGGAGAAGTACAAACCTGATCCACATTTGCATATACCTTTAAATTTGTCCTGCAGTGCTCAGTCCACCCCACGTAGTTAATTTCAAACCTGCCACAGAGGTGTCACCAAACTCAAGCACCCAAAATTCTAGAACCTAAATTACACACTTGAAAAAATAGCTAAATATTTTTAGGATATTTATATTTAAATATCATGAAATTCTGCAAATAGAAAATAATGTTTGTTTTCTGCATCTGCTTCAGTTTTCTGGGTTACCTGCATGCTCTCAAATTTCTTTCTGCAATGCTAAGGACAAGAAATTTGCGTTAAGAAACAACACCGTAACTGGAGCATCATTTCACTTCAACAGAGGTCTCTTATCAAATACTGCAAAACTACAGACTCCTTTCTCCATCTTTAATGCTTTTCTTCTTTCAATAAAGCTTGCTTTTGCGTGCACTGTTCAGCATCATTATTTTCACCCACCTTCCTTATTCTCTTTTACAAATCGTTGCTATATTTTTAAAATACCCAGCGTATCTTTCAAACACAGATCTGGCTCAAACTTCAAAAACCAGAATTCTTTTCAGCGTTCTAGTGTGATAAAAATATAACCAGGGCACATTCAGGAATCAACTCCATGTCCTGCATGAAACACTAGTTCCTTTTTACATGCTCACTCACTGAAAAATAAAGGGAAGAAGAGCTACCAACCAGCTGGCCTTAGGAGTTTTGAGATGTGTTGTCTATGTGCACCTTCCACTTGGAGACTTTCCTGCTTTGTGTGTAGATCTCATGGAGCAACATATGTTTCCCAAAAACCTCAAAATTCCAAGGCAGAGATGCAGGATACAGAACATGCATATGAAAAACACATTGTGAAGAAATTTAATTCTTGTTAACATCTTTACCAGTGCTGGGCTGTGTGACATCCAGTAATATCTACTTCACCTGGAGGTCAGTCTAAAACCTTCTATTACACAAAACAACAATCTTTGGATGGAAGTCACTAAGGTTTTTTTTTTTAGCTTTTGGCTATAAGAGGAGCTGAAAAAACTTACACCTCTGTACATGAAAAGACAAAAAGGCTTCTCATATCTGGCATGTTCAGTGATGTCTCGGCTCTCAAAGAGCAATTTCCCTCCTACCATTACAGAAAGAGACGTCACACTTTAGCTCTAGTGAGTATTTCAGGACGGCTAGAACTGAATCCAACACATGAGAAAAGGATGTTCTACAATCCCAGCCAAAACACTTTATGCTTGCAAGTGTTGCGCTTCAGGGTCAATGATGTGTGGGCCCATTTTCTGTGAAAGTAAGGGAAGGCTGCTGAATGGCACCTTGTCACAATAAAGGTAGGTGCTACTGGTGGTGGCAGTTTCCAAGCAATAACAATTTTAGTGCTGAAACCAAGGCAGTGAAGGAGGGAACAAGGAAGTAAAATTCTGTTGTGGATACCACTAAGCTTTGCTTGGATCTGAACAGAGCCACATGGTTGCAGGGCACTTCAGACAAATTGATGAACAGAGACTATTTGAAGATCCTCAGTACAGGCATTTCCAGTGTCAATGTCAAACGCTTCCAAGAGCTGTGGATATACTTCACTTATTGATCCGGACATAATACCACAGAAAAACCCCAAAATTCTTTTTAACAAAAACCACCTTAACAACTCCAAAATCTTCTCTGTTTGCTCCAAAACTTACACTATAAGTACATTTGAAGAGTTTTCAGGATTTTTCTTCCTTTATGATGTATGTTTGCTCTGATTTTATCTGTTTTAAGAGAAAGATAATCTTCTCTTAGAGACGACAACAATACAAGGGCAACTCCATTTCATTTCAGCACAACTAGGAAAAGAAAATAATCAATTTTCTCAAGTTAATATTTTACCACTGCTTTGAGAAAGAAAAAAAAAAAAAGTCCTAGAGATAATCCCTGCTCACTGGGAACATGAACCAGACAGCAGAACAACGGCCTGGACAGAAGAAACATACACCTGAGTGTCTGCAGAAGGGGACACAGGGAAAGGTTCCCCCTGCCAGGCCAGAAAGCATTAACTCTGCACTCTGTGAGCACCGCAGCTAGGGTTTGGGGAGTTGTGCTGCCATCTTCAGGGATGCTCTCAGCTTTCTATGACCCAAAATTGCAAACGAAGGAAAACAGAAATGGAAGAAATTCCACAAAAAGTAAGAGAAAAAGGGTATCGGTTCCAGTCTTTTTCCTCCAAGATTGCTGGTTGCCTTGTCTTGACTATCTCATAGAGAACCACTGAAATTAAAATTGGGAAAGCCATATAAATCCTGCGTAGTCCAAATGCATCACCTGGCTGCAGTAAAGTTAACTAATCATTGGTGTCTAGTCCTGTCTGATTTCTCTCTCTTCTAATCCAAAGTGGAATTGGTGATTATTCACAGAGCCTGGATGGCAGATGCTCAGTTGATGCTAACTAACCATCCCCTTTACAAAGCAATTTCAAAGAGACAAAGTGAGAGACCCTGACATCTTCCCACAGGGCTGAATTAAAATGAAACAGTTAATTGTGTGCCCACAGGGTTCTCAAAACCCTGTTTTGCAAGAACAAATCACAGGTATTCCAAAACCTCACTTATATGTTACTCTTCCTCAGACAAAACAGCAAGATTTGAGATGCGGTGGGGATATGTGCTGCCTAATAATGAAGGTAAATTGAAGAAGACAAACTAGATTCTCCTTGTTTCTGACCTAGTGGACATGTGCTTATCCTGAATAATTTTCAAATGCCTTTTGATGCGTGCAACTCTCCCTTTTATTCACTACAGCCCATTCCACACTGCTGTGAATTCTTTGTCTCTTCTCTGCGTTCTTACCTTGTTACACATACCTTACATTTTTCAAATTGCTTTATGGGGTCCTGGCCACAGGGCCCTCATGGATCAAATATTGCACAATAAAATACAACCCATTAATACTGTGTTTTCAAGTTGAAAATCATGTCTGCTCCCCAGCTGCTATGCTGAGACAGGACTTTCTGTGCTGGTCATAATACTGACTGAATGGGAACAGCATTCTTCAGATCTCTATTGCCCTCTGGCCTCACTATCCCCACGCCCTCAGCAAACGTGACCGCTTCATCTTCTCCATTCATCTATAGTGACAAAACAGGAAATAATATTTTTATTTAAATTAAGTGCCGAGTATTTGCCCCTACACAGGTCAGTATAATTGCTGAAGGTTACAGATTCAAAACAGTACTACTGTGTTCTATTAGCAATCTGGTTTTGTTTAAAGCTTTTGGCTTTGCATTTAATTTCACCTAGGATAGTTATTACCTCACAAATTGAAGAGTTCCTTTTCTATCCACTCAGGCCACTGTAAAAAAAATATATTAAAAAATTATGATTTACAGTGAGTAAGAAGTAATGGGTGGCATCTTTCACCCACAAGGACTTCAAACTGCTACTCAAAATTGTATGCACATTACAGGATCATTTCATCCCCTCTCTAAAGCCTAACGCAGCAGCTTTTCTGCACCACACAACCAGAGTTTAAGTGAAAAAAGAACTGTCTGTCCTGTTGGAATTATAACAGAAAATAAGGAACAATGTAATTGTCTGAGCTGAAATTTAATCAGAACACTGGTATTCACCAAATAACCAGTACTGCAACGCCACGACGGGTGTCAGGGGCACACACACAACCCTGGTGCCAGTTTGAGGTGTCAGCTCTCAGAGCAAAATGCTTTTCATCAGCAACATCAGCTCTTGCCCTGCCTTCCACATTTGCTTGCTTGCCTCCTACTCAGCTTTGCTAACCTGCAAGAACAGTCAGGACCATGATTTAGCATAAGTGCAAATGGAAAATGAAGGACAAAGTAAATCATTTGCTCCTAACTCTAGAGAATCTTAACCAAAAACTTGACTGAACAGAGTAGAAAGCTGTCACTTTGCTGATGGATTATTTTAAAGCCATATCACAAAATTTAATAGATAGTCTCTTCTCACACTGTCCTAGCCCCTTCTGTGATCCATCACATGCACTCAGCTTGGCCCATCTGTTTTGCTCATCTTTCAAACACATACCTGCTTTCTCCCATGCCATCCCTCACTTCAGTCAACCAACTGGATGACATTGTCTCACAACCAGTGCCTATGACACATCCCTCAGCAAAACCTACATCTACTGAAATCACTGGCAGAAAGCAACTCACTAATGATGGGTGAGATGTGCAGCAAAGCACTCATGCTCTGTCTTTTCAAAATCTTTACAAAACATAAATGCACTCACAGTCTATAAAATTGGACAGATTGTTTCTCTTTTCCCCAGCACTGGCCTGCTGCTGGCCTGGAAGAAAAAACAGAACTAGCAAATCCTTTATCTTTTCAGCTTTCTGTCTGCTGCCTTGGTGCCTTCTCTGCTGATCTCTTTCCTTTCCCTATTCATGCCATACTTTCAAAGGCAGTACGGTTTTTCATTGCGCCTGCAACAACAGGTAGCACACCACAGCCTGGGCCCTAGAAAGAGGCATTTTCCTGATACCATCCTGAGGTGAACCTGCAGATCTGCTGCTCTGTGTCTCCAAACCTCTGTGATGGCTCACAAAAGGAGATGCAGAGATGCTGGGGAGGTGTGTGTCACACCAGTGTGTAGATGCTGCTGTAGAGGAGGGTATGAAAAGCAAGCTCCGGAGATAATAGCAGTGGCTACAGTAGGCCACCATGGAGGAGCATGAACAGAGCTGGCAGGAGACAGCTTATCCTTGCTGTGCTTTGGTCTCTGCAGTAATCACAGCCTCTCACTTTCCTGAGTGCTAAATTCACACAAAAATGTTTTTTTTTTAAACCCACCACAGGCGATTAAGCTGTGATCTAGATTAATTAGCTGCCATATTTCATTTTTAAAATCAGAACTGGCCTGTGCTGACACCAGGGAAACTTATTTTTACTCATACCTAGCTGCCTCTGATTTTTCATGCTGCCTAGAACAGAATGGCTGCTCCCAGCCTCACTCACCCATGCCAGGCAGCTGCGTGCACCCATTGCTGGAAGGAATTCTGCAGCACCCCTGGGCTGTGGGCAGTGGGCTGAGGGTGGGGGGCCAGGGGTCTCCTAATGAAAGTGCTGACCTGGTGTAAGCCACACTCCCCAAGTAGCATTGCTTCAGTGTTGAAAACAAAAGATTGATGAATTGTGTAATGTACTTCTGCTGCTAATTTTTCTGAGTGCTGCTGTTTGGCGTTTCTTGGAGGCTAACAGGCCCCTTTGGCCACAAAGCAATATTTACTCCATCCTGGCAGCTGGGCTGCTGGAGGCAAAAGATGTGCCCTTGCTCCCCGAGTGATAAGCAAACGTCAGAATGCACATCAGGGAAAGGACACATGACAGAGGTTCAGCATCACTGCATGGAAGCATGGTTTACCTTCTACCTCCTATTCCTGTGAAGATCATTCATTTTGCACCTTTAAATCCCTGCAGAAAGCAGGGAATAGGCAACAACCTTGTTTAAGCAACGTCACAGACTGTCTCTTCAAAAACTAATTTCTGAGGTACTAGACTTTCCTGCCCAGCACTGTGTTACTCCTTGTCCATTAAAATTGCAGCTCCTCAGATCAAATGCTGTTCAACCAACCTCTCGAACTACCTTTCAGTCCTGATGACACTTTAAATGAGCATTGGCTCAATAACCCCAATCCCAAACCTACATCTCCTCCTGGAATCAGGAATTCTGTCACAGACTTAATATGTTCATTCAGCCAGTTCACACGCCCGTTAGGTTGTTTTATGTGATACTGTTACAGGAGGAGTTCTAATAGCACCTTCCTCAGACCAAGTAGATGCTTCAAAACCCTGTTCAGCAAGAAGCACTTCCTGAAACTGGAGCTTCATGGGAGATACCCTTGCTTGCTTTAGTATGGATGGACACACACAAAATGTGTGTAAAGGATGCATGCGTAAGGCACATAATGTGAGGTAGCAAATCCATTTACACCAAGAAGTACAAGACACACCATGTAACCCTCCATATGTTCATTGACATATTAAGTATTTATATGAGTATCAACACAAAGTATCCCTCAAGAACAGGCAAAACAGAACCTTCCTTCCCTTTCCCATCTCTACATACACTAGCTAGAGCAAGGATTGCTGCACAAATATGAAGAGCCACAAGAACAGCCACAAAACAATGCCACCAGCCCATGAACATCTCAAGAGGAAGGGGTGCTGTCATGTGCTGCTCTCTGTTCCCTCCCTCTCACTCAGCAGAAAGGACCTCCAATAAAAATGGAAGTTGGGAGAAAATGAAACCATCTCCAGCATCACACTGCCAAGAGCCAACAAGGAAGCAACAGGTAAGCACCCTTAATCCTGGAACACAACACAAAGACTTGAAAACACATTAATAGCCAGCAGTGGCCAGTAGAACAGGACAGAAAACATTTAAAAATTGGTTGGTGGTGCCCAGCTCCCCCCTTTTCCAGCTCACTGACTGCGAGGTTTTTCTCCCGGAGATATTCCGCAATATCTCTAGCACAATGAAAAAAGTCACCCAAGTTTTCACCACTTCTACACCAAGCCAGTGTTTATCAAACTTGCCCAACTGATGCACGGGACTCCACTCCCATCCCACCTCACAGCAGGAATCCTGCCTTCTCCACTCCCTTGGAGCAGAAGTGCAGCACGGGCCTCCTACCAGCTGCTAATGTGCATCTTCCTTCTCTAGTTGCAGGGATGCTAAACACACTGTAATAAATCTCCTCATCCCAAGGGAACAGTTCTCTTTCTTCAGGCCCCATGACATTACACACTGCAGGTCTTTCCAATGTCAAAAGCTCCATTTCAAAGCTCCTCTGCTCTCTGCAATATCCTGCTGCCCTACGTCTCATCATCTCTCCCCAGTGCAATTTCCTCCCAGCACTAAGGAGCTTTCAGGTTCCCCACAATGGGTACAGGAAGCAGGCTCTGCTTCCAGCCAGTGATAGGAACCACAATGGGGCTGTCAAGTGGAGAGGACTTGTGTGTTTCTGTGGGCAGGCTTTACGTATGTGCCTCTTTCTCACCTCACAAGGATGTTGCTGACAACTTTCACCTTGTAGTAGCAGAGATACAGAAAAGGACAGTCTGCAGATCTGTAGGAAAGCCCATTTCCAGTGCAGAGGCCATACAGCACATACTGAATTAAAAAGCTAGGAGATAAACCAAGCGGTAGTTTTGCACAGTTTGATCCCAGTTTTTACACAAACTCTCATTCAACTTTAGCAACAGAAACCTGTGCATGCTCTAGCAAAATCTTTCTTCCTCCTCTGTGATCTCTCTCTCCTAAAACTGTTGTATTCAAATTCCAGCTTTCTGCAGGAAGAAATGGCTAGGTGTTTTCAGTGTATGTTCACTAAGTTAAATGAGAAAAGTGGTGAGAAACAGATGTTTCCTACAATACTTCAGACAAAAACCTTAGTCACATAGTAAGTGCAGCCACAGTGACCGGGCTGTTGCCCGCAACTTTTCAGTCACCATGACTCTGTAACAATCTGATCTTAACCTCTATGACACAGGTTCTACCCTTGCTTGTCTTCCTCCAGCTCACCCTCTCCAACCAAACACAGCTCCAACTGTGTCCACTGGAAGTACATTGCTTACAACCCAAAATGCTCAAGATCATTCTGAACCACCAACTCTCCTCTGGATCTCTTGTCTAAAGCAGTAGAGCTTTGCCTGGCATTGCTTTTTGCATTTCCTTGCAGCATCGGAGTTCTGAAGATACTACAGAATCAGATGATGCTGAACTTAGACTTCCTACACACAGGGGAATATCAAGGAGGTTTTGCTTAAGGCATAGTTTGTTACATTTGCCTTCCACTTTCTCCTGATTTTATCTATTGCTATAAAAATGCAATTGCTCCTCAGCTTGATGGCATTATATAGATAACTTAAAAGGAGCTTGAAATAGAGTCGGGTCTCTTCTCCCCAGCTATCTTGTTCTAGTCTTCCTTCTCCTTTGCACAGGCCTTCTTCCACAGGTTTCATCCTTATGAATTTGGCAAAGGGCATTCTCCTCTGGAGCTCTCTGGAATTCCCCACATGCAGGAACGTTTCTTTGGAGTCCTGCTTTATTTACCTCTGCTCTAGTTTTATCCCGATAATATTCTTTGCAACTTCAGTGAGTTCAAACTTCATCTCCTCTCACATCTCATTTGGCATTTTGTCTTCTGTGCATTTTAGCAATGCATCAAACTTTTCCCCAGTTACCACTATGTAGCCTTCTCCAACATACTCCAAAATTATTCCCAAAGGGCTGAAAAAATCATTTCATGCATTAGAAGCATGAAACCTGAAATCCGAAAGAAACAGCCAGTGATCTGAGGCACTAACAGCACGTGACAAAGTTTTACAGAAGGAAAATGACTAGTTTCTGCCCTTCCCATACAAAGCTTTACTGTGTTTTGTGTCCCTTTCAATATGATTTCTTATACTGATTCCAGGTATATCTTCCTCTACTGTGATGTTAAGCTGAATGGCCTAATAGTAATCTTGTGCCAGTTTAACATTGGTGTATCCCACCTGATTTTCAGTGTTACTTGTCATTTACACAAGTAAAAATGACAGTAGATTCAGATCAAAAGTACCTTTGAAGACAGCTTTAAAAATCAAGTTCCCAAACATGCTCAAAGCTGTTAGATGGCTTCTTCATCTTGTGGCTTCTGCTTGTCTAGTTTCCCATATAAATTCTTAACACCAGCCTCTTCCCTCAACAACAGTGACCACATTTCATGGTTGCTATTTGCTCCCAGAAGATGGAAGTAACCTGATATAAATTACCTATTGCTGCAAGTGAAATAGAACCTGTTAACACAGTAGTCACTTCTAGAAGACAGCAAGCATTGACTACATTATTACAGGCAGAAGGTTTTCTGTCATGGTAGAAGTCATTTTAATATGGCATCCTCCTCAAAAATTTTTCTCTATGGCTATTAAAGGTTTTTTCCCCAGTTCAGTAGTCCACATCATGAACAGTGTCAAATCCTTATCCTAACTCTCACAATGGTGATGTACCAAAGATCAGTGAGACGACTTTGATGTCATTTTCCCACAAGAAAGCAGAAACAATGAGGATTGAGAAGAGAGGCCAAAATAATGGCAACCCCCCAAATTAATGGACTGTTTCTTGTTAAATCTGCATTTAATTATTGCTTATTGCTACTCATTTACACTGTTAAGGAAAGAACCCTGATAACCTAGCTACTGACTAAGAAAAAGATAAAGAGGATATTTGAAACAAATACCTCTTTATTTGCATTTATCATACTGTGATGTGGACAAGCTATACTCAGGACTAGATGGGAAATTGCTGGATCTCCTGATGAGACACAATAGATGCTCTTGATGAGCTGACTGTAAATTTAAGACAACATACCTGACGTTTTTAACTCAGGCTTCAGGAGCCCAGCGATTCAGATCCCAATGACACAGTTATACTCGCAGCTGACAATCACCTACACAAGTGACATTAAGATATACTGCCAGGGAACCAGGTGGGGGGTACTTCTCTTCCACATAGGTTTAACCTACATGTACCTAAAATTCCTATGTGTCACTTTACTAAGAAGAGGATGTTGAACTAGAGTTATAACACAACATAAAACAATTGGCTGAACTCAAGTATGAGTAAAAAAACCTCAAGGGGCACAATGTGAGGGCCTGAACTGAAATGTAGAAAGGTCTGCTCGATCACAGGAAATAATGTTTCACTGTGAGGGTGACCAAATACTTGCACAGGTTTCCCAGAGAGGGTGTGGAGTCTCTCATCTTAGGGATATTCAAAAGTCGCCCTGGACATGGGCCTGGGCAGCCAGCTGTAGGTGGCCCTGCTGGAGCAGAGGAATTGGACCAGATGGCCTCCTGAAATTGTTTCCAACCTCAGCCACTCTACGATTCTATGAGAAATCTAGATTGCTTCATTTAGGAAACAGTGTGTAAATACACAAAAGATGCTCACACATAAAGAAAATGTATTTCTCAAAGACTGAAACTCATATGGGAAACACTACGGTTTCTGTTGACTCATCTGTCTTCTTTACCGCGCGATTTCCACAGACGGTGGAATTGCTCTTCAGGGGATGTGGTGACAGTGTCCAGATATATACTAGTAAGATGCAAAAAGGAGCATACAGAGTAGGACCTGCGAGGGATGACAGAGGGTCTACCCGGAGGCTACATGAAAACTCCCCCTTAATGCATTAATGAGAGCACTGCCAAGATGCCCAGGAGAAACCCGCGTGTACTTTTTAGAGGACGAAGTAATTTGGATGTTTTCAGGAGCTGGCCTGTAAACAGAAAGGCGCGATGGCTGCTCTCCAGGCAGGCCCGGCAGTCCCTTCCGCAGCAGCAAGGTGCCCGGCGCACTGTCAGCAGAGCCCTGCAGATGGCTGCAGAGCTCTTCCGGCTCCTACCTGTGCTAGAGCAATGGGCAGGTGCAGTCGAAGCCATTTGCCAGTCCCTCACTGCGGGAAGCAAAACTACTGACCTTTTAATAGAAGGACACTTCTCTCTATGCTGCCTTTATTTCTATCCAAATCTACCAGCCAGTCGCCTGCAAGCTGTACCTCACTGTCTTTAACCTCCCAAAGATCCTACATTTGCAAGTTTTCCCACAACAGCTAAGACAGAGATGCCATGGCTTTTAGGTGTGACAGCAAATTCCTCTTACAGGGCAGAATTTGTTGCTTATGATACTTCCTCACCAAGGCTCTGTAATCCTAAGAAGCTCTTATAGAGCAGTTATTTGAAGATATAACCATTCCTCCTCCTGCATATGGCAGCCATATCCTCTTCCTCGTTTCCCCGGACTTCCATTTAACTGGGCTGAACAGCTCATTGGTGCAGAAGGGCAGTCTTCTTCCCATACCATATGTCAGGCTCAAGCATCATCACTGAAACAAGCCACCTTTGTTCACTGGCTTCCCATAAATTGTAGGTTTAGCTCTGACCCATTTTTGGAAAAAAAAAAAGAGAGATCTCCTTCACTCTGAATGCCCCTTCTCCCCCTCTCCAGTGCTACACAGAGATATACGTAGGGACAGGCCACAAAAATCTGGGTGCAAATCATTCCTCTATCTCATGGGGATCATGAGTTTTTCTGCACTTACATTCCATCAGTTACATGCTCTGAGCACAGGATGGCCTGACATCTCTTACTGCACTATGGACAGCTCCCCACCACAGGCATGCTGACAGTCAGTACAATTTGGTGCCCAAGTCACATCACCTTCCCTGAAAAATATCAGCTGTGGTAAGGTAGCACGAACCATTTCTTTATTGTATGTATTTACCTGGTCCCTTTTCAATCTATGCATCTGAATCAAATAAATTATCTCCTAAGAGGGAATCAAAAACTTGTAATAGACACCAGGTGCCCAGTCTTTTTTAAACCACCCAATATGAGACTAGTTAGTCATCAGGATAACAATCCTATTTGCAAATCAGCTACCTTTATCAGATAACCAACAGGACCAAGTACAATATCTATTAGTTCAACAACATCACCATCAAGATATATAACTGCTTCTGTATAAAACCCTTTCTTCTAGTCCTTCTTAAACTCAACAAGACTGATTGGTTTTTATTATTCATGAATTAATTTTTAACTCTTGGTCCAACAGGGGAATTGAATCTATAACATTTTCCAGAGATTGAAGCAAAGTAATAGTATGCTGAAAAAGCAGACGAGTCAAAAGCAGGAATTCTTTCTTCATTCAACCAACAATTAAAGGAGCAGGGAAGGTTGCATCTGTTTTTTTCTAAACACCTGAGGGGAAAATTCTAAGGAAAATTGCTGGTTTAAAACATGTATAAATGCCATATTTGTGAGAGCTTTTGTTTTTTGTTTCATAATTATGTTATTTTAAAAAGGCTGTGGAATTAAATCCGTTAGTATCTTTAAAAGTAAGTCCATGTTAGAATAGGAACTCAAAAGGGGAAATTTCGATGGGGACAGTCAGTATCATTAGGGAAGTAATGACCACGGAGAGTGATTAGGGCTTATAGTTCCTCCTGCAATGACAGTCCCCTAGCTGTAACTGCTAGAAGAAAAGGAACTGCTCAGTTTTAAAACAAAACAACTCTTCAAAAAGAACAAAAAGAGAATAGTCAGAAACACTATAGGTATTGAAATAAAAAAATTAAGTACCTCATTGCCAAATAGCCTTCTAAGCAAAGGATTCTGTAAGGGGAAGCACACGATATTTTGTGCCTTCCCAAACCTAAATCACGCTGAAAAGGAAAAACAAATAAATTCCAAAATAACAAAAATAGAAACGAAATTCCAAATCACTGACTTCTGTGGCTCTGGCACATGAGCCCAGCTTTATGTTCTGCACACCGTTTTTTAAATTCCTCTCTGATACTTTAAATAAAGAAAATCTCAGTTCCTCTTTAAAAATCACAAATTCTAATATGCATTGATTTGACAAGTGCAGCTGTTTAGTAGCACCTAACCCTATACGACCCATAATTAAATATGCTCCAAGAGAAAAAAAAAATTTTTAAGCAGAAATGTTACATATTGTGTATTTGTATATTGTACAGCATTCTACATTTACAGAACACCTTCTATGCGAAGCTATGAAGAGATTTACAAGCTTTAATTAATAAAGACTCAGAAAAACCTTGCAATGAAAACAGCCATACATGTCCTTATTTTGTTATACATTTACATGCAAATACACACAGAGAAATATGCACCCATATGCAGAAAGACTTGCATATGCATACAGAGAGACACTGTATAAGTAACTGTTTAAGTGAAACAGTACACTATGCAATATCAAGTGAACATGGGGTTATATATAAAATTATGTACTTCATGTACATGTGTTCTGTTAACTTATAAAATATGCACATTTATGTAAAATTAAGTGTGTACACACACACTGACATACATCCATCATGTACTTGCAGATCTCTAAATGCAAGAAAACTCTTTCTCTTGCACTTTTGACCCATTTTAGTCCTCTACAGCGTGTTTGGTGCCACTACACAGCTTGTATCAATTATTCCAAAGGAATTGCTTCTGGCATCACCTATGTAAAGTAATACATATGGACACATCAATACACTTAAAACATAATTTTCAAAAGGTCGTATTTGCTACAACCTATTAAGGCAAAAAGAGCCCAAAGGAAGTAAAGTCAACACCCTTCACGTAGCCCAAGCACTGAAAAGCAAGTTCCCGCGCTGAGATTTCCTTGGCTTTGAATGTGAGCGTTGACTGCATCAGCCAGCTGTGGTCCCCTCCCTGCCCCAGCCCCTGGTGAGGCTGCATTGCAGACTGCACATCATCACTTGGAAGTTGCTGCTTAATACAGTGAGGTGTACAGAGAACCATGATCCACCCAGGTATCTCTGCAGTACTGATGAATCTGATAACAAAACCTGCCTATTAGAGAGCGCCATGCAATAGGCGCTGATATTTTTAGTCTTTAGGTTTTTAGGAAAATATTTTCAGTATCTCCCTGTACCATTAGTCCCTTAGTCTACAAAAATGACTGAAACAGCCTTCATCAACAGAAATACAAAAACTAGGAAGAAACAGAATTAAACTTTTAAAGCTAAAAGTAGAAGCAGCAGCATCTACATTGAATTTGTGTGTTCTAAAGAATTAAATCGCTTTTCCTCCTCTACAGGGCTTTCTGAACTGTTAGAGCTAGATAGCAATCACATGCCATACACAGGCCAGAAACAAAGAAAAATAAAATGACAGCAACTCCTCAAAATTACTGCATCAATCAAAGATTGTTTCAAAAAACAAAAAGTATGAAGAAACTGTACCCACTGAAAATGCACATCGGGTAATTCTAGTTATGTGCACCAAAAGAAATTCAAAACCAAATCCCTGAAATCAGTAGCACCTTATGTTCTCCACTGTTATGATACCACATCTGGGGACAACTCATCTAGATAAGTATCATTTCTTAAATCAGGAAACAAATAATTTGTTTGATAATGAAAAACTTGTCAGATTGACTGAATAAAAGCAGAAACAACACAGAAGACTTTAGAACAATTAAATCTGTTGAAGAATAATTCTTTAGTATCCTTATTTTCAGCTGGTTAATTTTTTTAATATTTAAAATGGTGTAAATCTCGGTGAGAAATTTGGGTTGCAATTGTTCATGTCATCACATTAAAAAAAAAATGTACTTCCAGTAACTGATGGAAAAAAATTGTATTTCTATCTTATTTTCACCCAAGTGCTTACACATCCTTAAAATTATCATGTCCATATGCAAAATCATAACAGGAGAATTGAACATTTTTTAAAAGCTGTTCTTTTGACCTTTCTCTTGAGTAAAAGGACAGCGAGACAATACACTCACCAGCATTGTTCACAGTGACGGCTCCATCACCCGAGATTGAGGGCCATTATTACTAAAGGGAACTTTAAAGTGCCAGGAGAAAAAGGGGAGAAAACCTAGAAAATAGCACTTCTAAATATGCTGTATGTACAAAATGCCTTTCAGAACGGTAGACAGAGCAACAAGAAATCTTCATCTAAAAACAGCTGCAGTAAAACACTGACAATCAATTCAAAACAAAAGGTGCTATGAGAAACTGTCTCCTGTTATGCAGGATACTCTAAGCTGGAGGTCCCACTTCCATCACCCACATTACAGGCTATTCTAATTTAAGCAAAATATGAGCCTGCAAATACAAGGCAAATCCAACATAATTTCCGGGAATGGAAAAGGCAAATATGGACTGAAGGAAAAGGTTCTCATCAAAGGCTCTCATTCTACTAAGAAGAAACCAGACTAGGTTTCCTTTTCCTTCCAAGTCTTCAACAGGATGCAATATTTGTGAAATGCCCTTAGAGCCATGACAAAAATTGTATGAAAACAGCTCTCTACATTTATGCTATTTCATTTCACATATATGAAAATGCAAGAATAAATAAAACTGTCCAAAAAGCAGCGCTATCACAAATTTTATTGCAATCTAAATCCTATCTTGAAAACAAAAAAGAAATCAAATAAGAGACAATATTCACATGAAAAAGCAAAATAGCTCCCTTTGCTTCATATGCAGACTTAAATTTGTGAATTTAAGAACAGATTCTGTGTTGTTCACTAAATCCTTATGGATCAGGAATACTGTTTGTAGGATGACAAAATCATCCTAAGGGTGACTAGACTGAGTTTTGCCAGGATTCCACAAAATTAACAGGATTTCTTACATATTTACTCTCCCCCATTCAAAAAGGTAGTGCAAGAAAATTCCAGCTCAGCAGGGACAGAGAGCCATCGCAGGTTGTGTGATAACAGCTTGCCACCTGCTTTTCACAAGTTGTCTTTGCGAAGTGCAAGGGGCACTGAGTAGTAACGTTGCCTGTGGTGATAGGAAGGCACTGAACAGCTCAGTATGCAAAAGCACTTACAGGTACACAGTGCTCTTCACAAAGGGCATTGCAGAATGCTTCCCAGACTGTCAGAAGTGCTAGGAGAGGAAATATTAGTGTGCCTGTCGCAGGAGGAACATAAGCACTTGCCATCACAATAAAAGAAGGTGTAAGCAAATACAGGCACAATGCTGCTTATAGCCAACAAAAAAACAAAAAAAAAAAAGGAAGTGGGGGAGGCCACTTAACAGCAGTCAGGCTAGAAGGCGCATTTCTTTGCAAGAACAGCAAGGGTTAACAGTGGCATACAAGCTCTGGTCCAGTCAAGATAGGGTCAAATGATGTGCACTGAAAGTTTCAAGTCCTCAATCCCCCAGAGCTTGTTTACTAATTACATTTGCAATTACAAACATGAGAAATATATTACTATACAGTGCATTCCACCTTGAGCAGGCATGTTTCTTCTCATGGACAGTCACTCCCAGCAGCCAGACTCTCAAGCACTGTAAGAATCAAAGTGCTCTATGCTCCAGCTGCAAAGATCATTTTGTGGAAATCTCTACTGCTCTGAAGAGACAGGGCAAAGCCTATACCCCTCAGAGGGAGGCAGCATAGCAAGAATAAAAAACAAAGTATAAAAAATGCAAAGTATAAATTACTGCAGTTCAATTCCTAGGAAGTAAAACTCAAGAGGTCAACAGTTATTACTAATATATAAAGTAAATTATGTTCTGTTCCCAATGACAGGCACAAGGCACTTTACACATGCAAGCTACATAGAGATGACTGCATTCACAACTCAAAAGGAGCCAATATTGGGAAGGCAGAAAGAAATCAAGATTTTCCTTTTTTTTTTTTTTTTTTTTTTTTCCTGGCAAGGTCACCATAGCCAAGTGTTGCTAGTATCTTCTTTGTTAACTTCCATCACTGAACAACCAACCAAGTCATAGTTTTCCCTGGAAGCTCTGATCTTTCTCTATCTTTCCTACCCCCCCCCCCTCCCCCCATGTTTCTATAGCAGCATTACCTAGGAACCTCACTGCCGGGTACTGGACATATGCTAAATTTACCTACTCACACTGCACAGACTAAAAATTCTGTTGTGCTCCCTGGCTGCAAAGTTACTGTCAGTAGGTCTATGAAGTAAAGAATGGGTCTCACTGGTAAGAACTGCCCAGTCTCTGCAATGTAGAGTGGAATTGTTGATGTGCAACACTAGCTGCTGCTAGGACTCCCAAATCCCAAACCGAGGAGCATAAGTTAGAAGGAGAAGTTGGGGAAAAAATTTTGGCTTTTATAGCCAAGCTTTGAAACCACCTTTTTCTCCTTTTACTATTTCTTTCTTTAATTAAATCTCTCTTGGGCATTGTACACTCCGGAGAAATTCTACTGCGCCCCGACAACACCTGTAAGGTTCATACAGTCTCAAGTTTATTCTGCTCCCTTCTTCTATTCCATAACAGAGTTTCTATCCTTTGATCCCTGGAAAATTTAGTAAAAAGACCAAATGACACAATGCACCAAAGTTCTTACTGAATTGAAATTACTTGAAGAATACAGGTGTTTTCAAACAACGTGAAATTCAGAGCAGTAGTAAGCACAGGGAGTAACAGCAGAAAGGGCATAGAGGGTAGAGCAATATTCTCCTGGAGAAGAAAACGGGATGTGAAATCTCTGTCGCAGCAACTTTCTCTGATGCAATCTCTCCAAAGTCTTTCCCCTCTCAGGCTAAATGCAATATTTATTGATCAATTCAAATCAATAAAAGGAAAAAAAAATCCTATTTTTTAAATATATTGATCTTTCCATATTTCTCAATAATTGATAATGATTAGATCATCTTTACTTTTACAAGTGGAATTGGAAGAGAAAGGAAAAGTTAATACAAATACTTTAAAGGTACCAATTTCCTAATCAGCCTTGTGCTCAATACTCTTAGTGTATCAAGACCCCATTCTATGATGGGAACCTCATCAGGAACCTATCAACTAGGCCATTTCTCTTCCAGAGTTTTTGCAATTTATTCTGTCAACAAAACAAACAACTTCCTCCCCATTCTTTCCAATTAACTCCTCCCTATCCCAGACTTTTAGAAATACTCTGAGCAGACAGTTGCATCAGCTTCTCTGACTCAGACTTCCTCCCATTCACGGAATATGGAGATTTCCAGTAACCTCTGCAATCAAGTCACATCTCCTCAGCCTGTGCATTAGAGTCAGTGACAACAACTTCGTTAATTCTCTGCCACAGAGTCCAGAATTTACTTCTTCATTGACTTCTAATGTTATACTTTTCCACCTTTCTAGCAAATTTATCACTTATTCCTTTCAACTTTATCCTTCTGTTCATAAAATAATTTTTATTTTTATCAGATTAGCAACTCGGGTGTCCGTCTCGTACACCAGAAGAAACACTGTAAGAGACATAGCATCTGGCAGGATGCCCTCAATTGCCACTGATTTTTATCTTCCCTTCTTGATGTTTCCTGGGTCAGTTTCTGTCTGTCATATAGAACATTAATTAGAAACTACAATTTTGTAGTGCTATCAATATTTCTAGTGGCAACTGTAACTAAGCAGAAAAAAAAATCTCTGAAATGTGGAAATTAATACAGAAAAGTAAAAATGCCGTCTTTCTCCTTTCAAGCAGACTTAGGTTTGCTCAGGAGAGAGACACACCACCAATATTCAGTATGACCATACATATGTATGTGCATATATAACACAAACATTTATAGATGTAAACATGTGTTTGTGTGTGAATGTAATCACATCTTTAACATGTCAGAGTGTACATTCGTGGTGTCTGCACACATATTACCTTCCCACTGTACTGCAGACAGACGTTGTCACTACAGTGTAACTAATGCATTCTCATCATATGCCCTCACCTGAGAGAAAAACTGCAGGTACAAATCATTGCTTTTGCTAGTTTCCCAATTCAAGCTCGTATGAAAGCCTCTTCCTTGAAGCTGCATCACCTACCCCAAGAATAATTCTCCCAAAGGTCAGTACCAAAAGGTAATAAGCAGTTGCTAAAGAGTATATTCCTACACAAGAAATGAAATACATATGCTGCCTAAGGACACAGGCACAGAGGAGCAAAATTACGAAGAAGGATTTTCTTACTCTCCCTGCAAGATTCTACACTGAGGGAACCACACAGCGCACTGACCAGAACTTCCGCAGGTTCCTGGGGTCATATCTCACATCAATACACGCAAGCAAAGGAAAGGCAACTTTCACTGCTTGAGGAAGAGTAGGATAGGGACAATAAATTCCTTTGCTTAGGTCTTGTTTAGACCATTCCTGGGTCTGACTGTTACAAATATTAAGTTCTCCTTAATCTCCAAGTAGAGACACCTCTTCTCTCTTTCACCTTGTTCATTCTGTGACTCTCAATAAGTGTAAGGTGAAATACAGTTTCCAGGTAACTGTATGGATCACATATTGAGTGACCACATCCACTTCCCTTCCTACCTTCTACATGTCCTCCTATTTTTTTCCTATAGCTTAACAAACAACTAAACGAGAAGGGGCAGCTTGCAATACTTTAAAATTAATTCCTAATTTAAGGTTCAATTTGACAAAAACTGCTGTCCACATAATGAAAATAAGTATTATTTTGCTTAAAGGAAAATAACTTCAAATCTTTCCAATGGCTAGCAGCCAGAAGAGTAAATCAGTACAATAAGAATGATATGCTCACACAGCAAGGTAGCGATACAGGCACAAGTGCAATACCTGTATTTACATTGCATGTTTGCAATATAATTGTGTTACAAGTGAGAGAAAAATGACTAAAGGGATATGTATTGGGCCAACTTTTATCCTCAGCTACAGGAATGCAATCTGAAATCTAACCTTAACAAAACCAGAATGCAAATCAAATCAGCACCTGACACATGGCACATACACTTTAAATACACTGTAGTTTTAAGGCTTATCACCTCTTTTCCTTCTCTCAGTAACTTTTCCCAGATAAAGCCATACTCCCCTGCATTGCTGTATGTCTTTAATAAATAAATAAATACATACATAATGAGGTTGAAAAACAGAGGCTGAGACATGTTAAATGATATTTCTCTGTCTCTCCTACCCTCAACAATGTTAAGGAGCAGGTTAGTTGGCACACAGAACCAAGGCAAGCACTTCTCTAAACAAACAGCTCCCCAACAGTTTCTCATCTCAGAAAGCAGCACCCTCTGTCTACTGTAAAGCCGCAGGGGCTCACTGGCACTTCCCCCAGGGCCACCTTCATCTGTCTACTCACTGTCCATAGAGTTGTGAATATGGGTAAGGAGCACTTGAAGTTACTGAAAGTTAACAGCCCATGGAAAAGTAAAAGGGGTGAACAGTAACATAATGTGCAGATCAGTTATTACTATTTTCATGTTGGTTTGAGTACCTTTTCTTTATTTCAAAAGTAGACAAAACAAAAGGAAAAAGTTAAGAGACACTATAGGAAATGATGAAGATGTAGCTTTTGACTGCGGTGTTTTGTTCTTTTTTTTTTTTTTTTTAATGAAGGTAAATGCACCTTCTATTTTTGCCTTAATATGAAAAGACTCCCAGCAGCATACAGAATACATTTCCCTTACGAAACTGTTTGTTTATTTTTAATTCAAAATGGAGCAGCCACAAGTGAAGCACCAGTGGGAAAAAGAAAATCACATGGGTTAGATTATTAATTTCTATTAACAATACTAAGTCTCATTTTAATGAAACTGCTGGAAGCAGGGGATTAAAGGAAGAAGAAATGAGTGTAAGGGCAGATGGAATATCAGGAAACAAGAGACAAAGACAAATAAGACAGCTGTAATGAGGAAAGAGAAGTAAGTATCATTGTGGGTTTTCTGTTTGGCTTTAATTGTTTTAATTTTACTAAATACAATGTGTTCTTAAAACAAAAGCAATGAAATCGGCAAAATTACTTCACTCCTACGTCTGATGCCACCACAGAACCTGCATAGATGACACAAGGATTAACATCAAACACACAAAAGGGGACTCTGCTCAGGGTGAGTGAGATTTATCCGAGAGGAGAAATGCATTTAAAACTAATTGCTCCAGTCAGCCGGATGCAAATGTCGAGAAGATTTTGCCTTGTTTCCTAACTTCCCCAAAAAGATCAAACCAAAGTTAACATGCTGAAGTGATTTTGAACACAGCATTACCAGGCACAGCCCACTTCGGAATACAAAGAGCAGTAGCAGGTGCTAAGGTATTCGCCACTGGTCCCAGGTCGGGATGTCTGCTTGCCAGCCCTCCGACTCAGTCCACTCTTTCCCCGGGCAGGCTATCCGAACAGTAAGCTGTGGGAAACTAAATTTCCATAGGGCATTTCAGGTGAAAAAACGTACTTCTTGAAAATAGAGACAGTGCTTTAATGGATATGCTTTGTGTCATTTTATATGCACATCTCTTTACAGACACCCAGTAATTCATCAAATAAAAATCCTAGCACAGACGGAAAGTAAAACTGCGCAGAAAGGACTGCCAGTGCTCACTGTTAGCTGCCTGCTCCTAGGAGATGAAGCATTAGAGGGAGAAGTTACAAGGCAAGAAAGAAACACAGCAACACGCCGACACCCTCCCCCCCACACCCCGAGCGCTAGCTCCTCCACGGACTCTGCCGCACCTGCCCGCGCGGAGGTCCGCCCGCGCTGCGCCCGCCGCCGCTCAGATGCACCCAGTCTATGCGATGCCCTGGGGCAGGGAGGCTGGCGCCTCTGCGGCAGGGAGGCAGCGGGACCGCGGGGTCGCTGCCCCGTCCCACCCGCAGCGGGACGCAGCGCCAGCCCCAGCCCGCCTCTGGCCCGTCCCGGTCCCGGCGCGCCGCGGCACACTCACTGGTTGTGGTAGCCGAGCGGGTCGGAGATGCACAGCTCGGAAATGTCCATCAGTCCAGTTTGAGCATTCCCGGTTGGAAGGGAGAAAAAAAAGAAGAAAAAGAAAGAAAAGGAAGAAAAAAAAATGAAAGAAAAAGAACGACAGAACTAAACTGCAGCGGCCGGGGAGGGCGGGGAACCCCAGGAACAGAAGCCGGACAGCGCCGGGTGGCGGGGCAGAGGCGGCGGGAGGCGGCGCCGCTCCGCTCTGCTCCCGCACCCGCGTGCGGACACACTGACGGCGGCAGGAGGCGGGCAGCGCGCAGGACACGGCCACGGGGGATTTCGCCGCCCCGAGCCCCGCTGTAGCTTTAACGCCGAGAGACGGATGAAGACGGCAGAGCGGCTATTGGCTCCCGCGCAGGGGCTGGGCTTGAAGCGTGGCTGGGGGAGGCACGGCCGGTGGGGCCGCCGGACACAGATCCGTACGGCAGCGCGCCCGGAGGCGCTGCGCGACCCTGGCTCCCCCGGGATGGTCGGCGGGGCGTCCCGGACTGGGGCAGGAGGAGTTGGGGGTGCAGTGCGGGACGCAAGCCGAGCTGACCCTGGCACCGCAGCTGGGACGGCGGCGACGGCGGCAGCGCGGGTGACATGAATTCGCGGCTCCAGCCCGGTCCCACCACGGGAACGATCGCAGCGGCAGCGCACGCTCCTCTTCCCGCTTAACCGCTAATCTGCTTCTCGTGGGCATGGCTGTAGAGTTTAGGGTTAAGGTGAAGGGTGCAGCATGGGGTACTTACATGGGCAGGCCAGCAGGTGCCTGTCCACGCGCGAGCAGTCCCCAAGCCCAGCACGACAGACCAGCGTGCCGCCTTGCACACGCCCGCCACAGGCACCGGCACACTCAGACATGACTCCACACACACGCACTCTGTGCACATGCATAGACCCACATCTCACGCTGACAAAACCTAATCGCTGTGCTCAGACACCCGCTTCCCCATGCACAAACTAACACAGGCATGCAGAAAAGTGCCCGAGGCCCATTTCAAAGCAGTGTAATTCAGTGCTGCCTATGAAACCACACCAGAATAAATCCCAGCAAGTGAGATCAGAATCAGATATTCAGGATAACAGCACATACTGCCAGGCACAGAACAGATAGATACAGACCCTCAGAAATCTTCACAAACATCAGAACTAGCACACACAACTGGCCTCACAAGAGGCAATTTCAAAGCTCTGTATATGTCCTGGCTGCTGTTGCAGTCTGTGTGCTTTCGCAATTTCCACTCACATTCCCATACTCATACAATTCCACTGCCTATTTACAGCAGTGTTCCAGTACCTGTCTGAAGATCCCTCTCCATATCAACAGTTGAGCTTCTCAGGCACATGAAGTCTTGCACAGGAAGCCTGACTCACACAGAGCTGTCCACTGCTCAAATATGTAAAAATACCCTTAACAGTTAAACAAGACATAGAGGCCTTTTTAAAAGGAAAATACACACAAACACATCTGGATTAAAGCTTCATTCTCTTATGTCAGGCAAACAAAAAGGAAAAAATAGGAATTAAAAGGATATTTCCTAATACTAACCCCAGTTGAGGTTGATATTATATCAACCCTAATTTGAGGCAAGAATGTACACCACCAGGAGAAGCAAAGGGCAGACTAGAGCTTTTCAGATGAGATGGCATAGAAGAAAATGCAGTGTGGTTCAGCTATAAAGATGGCAATAAACACTAAGATTAGGCTAAAACTTTTCATGCTGTCAGTATTCTACAAATGCTGTATTTGTAGAAACTTAAGAAGATTCAGACAGCCAGTATAAGCCATCCTTGCTTTATTGAAGTCTATCGGTGGAACTTGCTCACTAGCTCCTCTACCTGAGATGTCATACAAACTGTATACCCCAGCACATCCCCAGGCTGCGTCAGGACAAACTGTGATTCTCATCAACTATCCTTTAGACAGAACAGCTTAAAGATGTCAAAACAGAGGTGCTTTATGGCGAAAGATACACATGAAGATGGCAAAGAAATCATGTTAGTTTAGAACAACAGGAGACAGAGCAAAGACTCATTAACAGTTTTAATGCTGCAGAATCTGATTTCTTGAATGTTGCAGGTGACATAGCTAATTAATACAAATGGAGCATATCTATATATACACGCCTTTGTTTACCTAAGTGATCAGCCCAGCAGAAACTCTAAGATGCTTTAACTGTTGAAGATAGAAGACAATCTTTTGTAGGGCCCAAGATCATAAGCAAGGAATCTCACATTGACCACACTGAAGAACATCTGACCCAAGCAGAAGCAAGAAGGATAAAACTAGCACCAGTGTGCTTCTAACAGAAATCTGAGGTCAGAAAAAGGCTCACTGATGACCTAGCTGCCCACTGAAGAATATTCCTGATGCACAGTAGCAAGAGGGGCTGTAAGAGGCAGACAGGGTCAGGGCCTGGGCAGGCTACAGTTCAAGGGGAGAACGTTTGCAGTGAGCTGATTTTGATGGAAAACAATTTTCTCCAGAAAGAGGCACCCTAGCTGGATCCTGACTGTGCAAAGATTAACCCTGGTGTGGGCCCTCAGTGAATGGGAGACCATGGTGGCAATGGCCTGGCAGGCAGGTTCTGCTCGCCCAATAGCCCATGTTTTCATTTTGCACTTTAACTTTTATTTAGGCTGAGGTTAGGCAAGCAGGGAGCCATGTGATTGCTGGGCACAAGGTCCACAGGGCTGAATTAACTGATATAAACAGTACAATGGTGAGTTTGTACTCTGGAAATGGGCTGCTGCTGACAGAGAACTGCCTGGGTAAGGTGGGTATTTAGAGTGGTGCAGAAATGTAACATTAATCTCTTCTGACTCGGTGCAAATGGACAAATGAAGCTTCCTCTGCCTTGACAATAGCTGTGCAGAGGCCTGGCTCTTCCTGTCTGAGACGGATAGAAAGGAATAGCCTCTGCCCAATCTGCCAACCTGAATCTCCCAAGAGGACTAGAGTCCTGCAGGCTGATTGTGGAACTTCAGGAGCCTTCACCTTTTGAAAACCCCTTCACACGCTGCGCTCACTGAACTCTTCTCACAGTTTTTACCAATTTCTCTTTCCCCCAAAGAATAAAGAAGGAAACACTGATCACAACCATCCTTCTGATAGGTATGGTTTTTAAAAAAGTACTAGGACTGCAAGATTAAGCTACTAGACCTCAAGCCCAAAACCTCAGTTTGGGTAAAAACAAGGCAGAACTGCACATACGACAGCAGCACTGGCTTGCCTTGTGAGCATAGCTTTTGTTTGCCATCCTTACCAAATCCTACCCTGAACTGCTGCTCTCTTATTGCAGGAGGGGCAGCAACAGTCCTGGCCACACCATCCATGGCCTCTGAGCAGAGCATATCCACATGTGGTCCAGTGTCACCCATTGTGATAACTTTCATAAGGCAACCTCTGGCTTTTGAGGTTACCAGTTCTCCTCGCACTCAGTCAAGATGCAGAGCAACAACTTTCCATCATGAAATGATGGAAATGAGCATTAGCCTCAGACAGACCACAGTTGGAGTGTTATAGGCAATGGAACGTTAGGCAATATCAGTTCTTTGAGACATGCAATCCCACTCCCCAGAAAGCACTGCGAAGACATTTGCTGCCTCTTCCAAGAGATGACGGATAGAGACTTTCTTTGGAGACTTTCCCCCAATCCTTTAATGACTAATCTGTTGATAGATTAATTTTTTACTTTTTTAAACTTTTATCATGGCATAATGATCAACTTTCCAGCAAGCTGACTGATTGACTGACAGAAATTTCATTTTGTCTAATATAGGAGTAACCAGCAAATCATGCCAAACAAACTCGATTTCACTTGTTGATAAGGCTAGTTTTTTGTGAATAAGGAAAATGCAACAGAGGGAGAGATCTAGTTACTTTGGAATTTTTTCCTCTCCATGAAGGCCCTATTATTGTGTTCTCACATGAAAGCCAGTGAAGTGGTATCTGCATGGGGCAGAAAATGTACATAGTAATTTGAAGACCTAAGATGGGCAGAAGGGACTTCTGTACACACATTCTTATCTTGTCTGCAGAGGAAAGGTGAGTTCAATGACAAGATAACTTTCTCAGCCCCTGTCTCCCTTAAGGAAACAGTTAAGAGAAGGGTCATTATGATAAATTTAGAAGATGACCCTTTCACACTTGAGGCCAATAGTATTGCCTGGATTTCACACAAGTCACTGTTGCATGTCCTAATCCCTCTGCTTTGTAAGGCTAGTATAACCCTGAAAAAAAACTTAGGTCCCCTGAGCACAGGTCCGTGAGCACTAGTAGAGTTTCACCACTCCCACATATATTCTCTTCCACAGCAAATAGCTATGCCAGATGCAGACTTCATCCATGAGACCAAAACAGCCTTCTTTTTATTTTGGCTCTAGTCCTTTTTCCCTTACTACACCCAAACAAAACAATTCGTTGTGCCCATGAAAAGCAAAGTCTTGCTTTCTACTAAATTCCAACAGATTTCCTCCCACACATACTCCCTCCGAAAAAAAAAAAAAAAATTGGACTTAAGAACAATATGCTTCCATCTAAAAGGTATCACCACCATCACTGCTGAAGTTCAACATCTACTTAAAGCAGGAAATAGTTTCTATGTTGCAATTTTTATATAACGGCCTATCTGAGTACGCTTCAAGCATTTCCTAGTCTTTAAAACATGTTATAATTCTCAACCTATACACTACGAAATTGTATCATAAAGAGGTTATGTGGCTTGCTCCAGATCAATCTGCATAAATCTGTAGCAGAGCAAGAGTCTGAATACAAGTGCCTCAACCCTTACTGTCCTGCTTTGAATGAGAATTCTCTGTCACAATTAATTTCTGTGCTTGGATATAACAGTCTTAGAAGCTGTGAGGTAAGACAAACATAGTCCCTACACTGCCAATGAAAAGTCGAGACTTTCTTTCAATAACCTGTATTTTCGTAAGGGCAGTACTGTTTTGTGTCCTTCTAAACCTTCTTTTGTCTTACTAGCAGGACTCTATTCCAGAGTAGAATTCATTCCTGCTGAAATCTTAGGTGAACCTACACATGCAGCTGCATACACACACAAAGACAAACCAGATGAAGCCACACTAACTTTTGTAAAATTCAAAACAAGGCATTACAGTAAGAGGCGGGCACAGAGTATTTTACCAAATGAGAAAGAATAAAGACAATGGGAAGAGAGATACCATTTTCCAGATTTTGGAAGAACATGAGGTACATACAGAGAGGCAGGAGAAGAAATTATGTAGCTGGGATTATGCCTTCTGCTCCCTTTTGCATCATCAGCTAGCTAGGATATTTGATAGGAACTTCCATCCTCCTTGCCCAGAAATACTGCAGTGTATCTGCTTTCATGTTTTGCAAATCCTCAGTCGGTCTTTGCCTAACTCTTGTTTAACTGAGCAGCCAGAAACCTTCCTCAAAAAAACCAGGTAATTACAGAAGTAGATGGATCTCATAGACTACTTCAGTGGAGAGCTGTGATTTGGTTCCAAGTTTTGACCTGTTGCTGACATGTTTCCTGTAATATATTACACTAACACTCAGTTGGGCTACTGTGGTTGAATGTGAGCAAGATATCGACTGGAAAGTGGTTTTATTCACACTGTCAGCTACACATCATTTACTAGCACATTCACTGCTATTTCCTGTCCTCATTCCAAATTGCAGCAAAGCAGAAAGGAATCCTTCCCTATCCATGATCCCATGTATCCACAGAGCAGTATTTGGCCTATTCGCCTGCCTTCTTCCAGGAGGGAGGAAGGAAGGAACAGAAGACATCAAGGACTCTTGGCTATATCACTGCTTAGCTGTCACCAGTCCTCCAGCATGAGGCATCACAAGCATGCTTTTCCCAGTATGGTAGTTCATCCTTTCAGATGGGACATGAAGTCAAACAGCATCTTTCCACCTTTAGCTTTCCTACTTCAGTACACTAGCTTCAAGTCTTGTATTGCAAAAAGCCAGAGGAAAGATCAGAAAAAGAGAGAATGCGTGTTCATTTCTCTAATTTGGGAAGATGATTTGCTGTTTCTCTCTCTAAGCCCATGCATTCTCAGGACCCTAATATTCACAGTACCAGCATATTCACTAAACTGATCAAAAGAAGTATCTGTCTTGTCATGACAAATAAGTTACTGTTATGCTGCAAGCAAAGAATTAAAACATTTTTGGCATGTGCAGTTTGAATACCATGACGTGACAAAAAACTGTGTAAGTGTGCAATTTCCTCTTAGCTGGGTTGTTTGAGTAGGTAACAGAGTCCTCCAGCAAAGTGATGTAGGCAATTAAAGAAGCAAAGCAGTGAAATGACTTTTTCATGTAGGGTATAAGGGACAAAGAAAGCAAGGAGTAAAGACCGTCCTTTCTCTTCAGGAACCTCCATCTGGCCTCATCTGGGCACAGTCAATAGAAGACTTATTGACTTCACCAGGTCAGCCGGGCCAAATGCAGAGAAGCTCGCTGATAGTGGATCTATGCAAAAGTATTTTAACAGTGAGATGAATCTGCAGGTCCCAAGTGACATTAGGAAACCTGATGCACAACAGTCTGGAAAAAGCAGAGATCATCTGATGATCAGGACTGCTCTCCTGGTCACCTTCTCCTGCCTCAGAATATTCCAGTTTCTAACAGTAAGGGGCTACAGGTTTTGGCTAGTGTCAGACCTCTAGAGCTGGCTTCCTTCTGACACACTGTATCAGCAGCACAACTGCAAGTCTCTGCTCTGCAACTCCAGACAGTTAAACACATGACCATTTTGAAAATTTGTTCTCTACTAATTTCAGTGTTGGGACAATAACACAGATTTTTTTTCACAACTCCCTCTTGTGTTTATTTATTATTTGAACTACATTTATTTCACCTTCTGGACAAGAGCAAATTGCAGTGACAGATTATCTGATTAGACAGTTTTGCAGAAAGCCCTATCCCAATACTTTTAACTTCTGTGTTCCATCAACTGTATCTCATTCAGACACCTGCAGTAAAACACATTAGGAAATCACTGCTCTGTCTACAAGTCATTAACATTCAAACACTATGCCTATGGATCACGAATGATTGTGGTTTTGCGGTACTTTTTCAAACAAGAAATGGAAAAAGAAAAGCAATCCTTGCCTATACCACAAAACCTCATTTAGAAGAGGCAGGGCAACTCAGGGCCATATAAGCACATCTGCATTAGCTATACAGTGTATGCACATACAGTATCAAGAGGGTAGCCAGTCACAAGGAGATGGATGCTGGTTAACAGAAAAAAAGCTTTTCTATGTAAAGAGAAAGACAAGCTTCACTAGCTCAGTCCTCCTTCTGTTAAGCAGCACTGTGTACTCCAAAAGATAGTAATCTCTCTCATGTGGAATATGCATCACTGGATTTCAGAAAAAAATACCTTTGTCCTTCAAAGTCATGTGTTGCCAGCCTCACCAGCTCTGTGGCAGCATTAGAAAAGATTACTTTGAGTACCATTGTTAAGGCAAACTCAAATCTCAGTCCCATGGGGTCTTGAGGGTGACTTTGGTACTGCAGCCTCTGAGCAACAGGTCCCCTTGGTCTCCACAGAGCTTACAAAGTAAACTCCAGTTTTGATCTTTTGCTCATCAGGTGTTCGTTCAACACCTTTATTTTAGCAATGATCAAAGATTGCTACTGCCTCCCCAGTCTGCTCCTCTGGTGAACATACCCATCTTCCATTAAATATTTACAGTCAGTTGAACTCAGTACTACTCAACTAATCTTCTAGATCTTGCCCCTCAACATTTACCAGTATTTCATAACTCATGTAGTCAGCAACTCAGCAAAGAGTAGGCCTTTATGATACAGCGTTCAGAAGCTGTTGCTATCAGATTCAACATGGGAACCACACAATCTGGGGACAGAACTGCTCCTTGTTAAAACCACTGCTTTTTCAGAGTACCAAGAAGTTAGAAGCAGGACAGGAGAAAGATGGTCAGAGAGAGACTGCCACTGCTTCACATACAGAGGTCTGCCAAACAGTCAATGACATAGCACTCAAGAGGGCCCTGCCTTGCTTGTGAGGGGGAAGGTACCAGGCAAGTCTACCTTGAGAGACCACTTTGCTTCCAGGGATTCATTTCAAGAGGAGAGTCATTAAACTCCTTGATCAAGCAGGATGTTTAAAACAAATAAAAAATGTAGGCGATTAGCCCTGATTAGCCAGCAATCATTTGGTTTGAATCAGCCTATTTAGCATTATAGCCATAGGAATAGCATTTGCATTCCATACAGCTAGACTAGTGCCTCTACTGAAGGCACTATGGGACCCTCATTGGCCTGCAGCCCAAGGCTGTACTAGGACACATCATACAGGATACCTGATCAGCACTGTAAGGATGTTCAGAAAATGCCTTGCATGTCCTACTGCCCAGCAAGTATGTTCTGCCTGTAGAAGCAGTACTGATACTTCCAGAAATACAGAACACTTCTGCATAGACAAACCTAGATGACACCTATCAGATGAGCAATAAATATCTCCAGGGGTTACACTAAGATACAAAGCAGGCACTTTTAGGTTTAGCTATACGTTTGCTATGTAGAGACCACTTTTATTTTAGCTGCTACAGTCCCTCTCTACAAAGTACAAGTGCACCAATATAAGCCAATATTTGGCAAGCTGTCAAGTGCCCATTAACGTGATGCCATAGGTGAGCTGAACAGACAGGTGAGAACCTACATTCCTAACTTATGTTCCCAAATGTTTACCTACACGCTGAGGGGCAAATGGTAAGCAAGCACTTAGGTGTCTCAGCGATTAGCTCTCCCAATAGTAAAAGAGACCCTTGAAAGTTCTGTATCTTAGAGTGGTGTAAGAGTTATTAAATGTCTGTAGGTTGTCTACAAGCATCAGATGTTGTCCTGGGTTCAGCAGTAGCAGTCATTTTTTCCTCCTTCTTAGTAGCTGGTGCAGTGCTATGTTTTTGACTTTTGGTCTGGGAACAGCGATGATAACACCAGTATTTTTAGCTACTGCTTAGAATGTTTAGACTGACCAAGGACTTTCTGAGTCTCATACTCTGCCAGGGAGGAGGGGAAGCCGGGAGGAAGCAAAGACAGGACACCTGACCCAAACTAACCAAAGAGGTATTCCACGCCACAGCACGTCTTGCCCAGGATGCAGCGGGCAGTTACCCAGAAGGGTAGGTCACTGCTGGGGTGAGGCTGGGTATCAGTCGGTGGGTGAGAGGTTGTATTCTCTTCCCTTGTTATTATTGGTGGTAGCAACAGTGATTTGTGTTATACCTTATTTACTGGACTGTTCTTATCTCAGCCTGTGGGAGTTGTATTCTTTCGATTCTCCTCCCCATCCCTCTGGAAGCTGGGAGGAAAGGCGGGGGGTAGGGGTGGAATGAGCAGGCTATGTGGTTTTCTAATTTACGACTGAGCTTAAACCACGACACATGTGTCCAATGCTCTCAAGCAATGCTAGCTGCAGTATCCTGGGAGGTGCCCTGTAGAGGTTTGACAAAACAAGGCATGGGGCAGCCTGGTAGAACCTGTAAACTGTGGCTTCACCTGCACTGCTATACTATTTCACTTCAGCCAAAACTATTGAAACACCATATAAATAGTCCCCAAAACCATCTCGCTAAAGCAAGAAATTTTTCTTCCAAAAATAGCAGGAGAAGCTGGGTCATCAGATGAGGGTGAAACTGGTTTAAAAGCCATTAAGAAAGCAACCTAGGCATTCAGGAGCAATCACAGCTGCTTGGACTGATCAGGAGAGACAGAAAAAATTACTTATTTATGGACTTCCTGCTCTCCCTGGGTGTCTCCACTAGGGAAGCTTTAAGAGGAGTAGGGTTCAGGAGGAAGGTGCTGCTTGGAATCCTCCAGAGATTTTCCTGGTCTAGGCCTCAGGAGAGTTAAAGACAGTTCATGCCCAAAGGATCCAGAAGCCATCAACTTGTCTTTCTCAGAGCAGGAAAAGCTAGAAGGAGCATCGCACAGGTTTCTGCTGAGATAGAGCACACAGAGAGCTCACAGCTCCCAGGCTGCCATGCAAGCTTTGCACAGCTTACAGTAAGATTCCTCCAGAGCAATAGTGCTTGAGTACACAGCCATTTCTCTCTTCTTGTGGTTCAGCTGCTTCCCTTTAAACACAGATCAAGTGTCTCTAGGGACTCAGTAAGCATTTAACAGACCTGCCTGATGGAAGAACCTCCAATGAGAAAACCAAGACCTGAAACTCCCAATAGACATTCTCAATCCAGTCCACAGCTGATAAAGCAACCCTGAAGTTACATGCAGATCCTAACTGCACAGAAAACACATCAGTCTAGTCTGTATCCATACCTCATCCAAACATCCTAAATTTAAGGGGGAGGGAACGACTAGCAGATTAAACAGGAGGAAATATGTGAATTTTTAAAGTCAGCATGGAAATACAAAATTCTTGATACTGTATGAAGAATTCCTTTTCAAGATGTAGTACTGTCTTTGCTGATGCAATTTCTTATTGTTTCCCCAAACTGGAGGATAAAGAGGAGTTATTCCCTAAAAATCACAGTTTTCCATTCAGTATGCAGAGTTGACCCTTCACCACTAGCTAAAAAAGAGTCGCACAGAGAGACAGATCTGGCATCTACCCTCTTGTTCTGGCTCTGGTCAGAGGGCCACACAGGGGAACTTGAAAACTACCAACCACCACTAGAATTTGTTACTGGAAGATGCTGCAGAAGAATAGCATTACAAAAGGATCACTGATGGAGACTGAACAGATAATGTGAGTGGTACAGGTTGCACTGTGTCAATTTGTATCTCCCTGCAATTCATTACTGATAAGATGCCAGAGATGGAGATGAAAAGGGCAGGAGCAGACAGAAAACTACTGCTTTAAACACATCTTGTTCAACATTCCCAGTTTATTCCTGTTCTACCTCTGTCCACATACCTTGTATTACTCCCCAGCAATTCTTCTTCATTTCTAGTCTCAAATCAGTATGTTTTTTTGTGCCATTAAAGCTACTGCGAAACCAACTGTGGCAGCAAAATAACTCATTAATGCATAAAGTACTTCGGGAAACCTTTGAAAAGGACAGGACTGAAGAACAAAAAGTATCATCTTTGTCAAGATTAGTGATCCAAAATAGCCTTAATATCAAAAAGGCACAAAGTCTAACCACGAGTGTTTTGGCGAGCCTTAACTCAGACTGCTTCCTCCTTAGTCTGCTCCTCCTCACACATAACAAAGTGATGTCTGCTACTTGTAAATGTATGAAAACAGGTTTGTTCTCCCAGTCTATGTTCCGCCAAACAAAGATCTTATTTGGTTTCTCAAAGGAACCTTCCTTTGCTGTCCATTCAGAGACAGGTTACATTTTTAGGGTTTGTTTAACCTTTGTTTCCCACTATGTGAAGAATTATTAAACACTGGTAACTACTCAGCCCTGGCAGGTGACTGCTCCAGAGAGGGCTGCATCCCCCAGGGAACTAGAACACAGAAAACCCATGGGTCTCGGAGGAGCTGTTCTGCTTTAACCCATTAATTTGTGGCTTGAAAATCACAGAATCATAGAGTAGTTAAGGTTGGAAAGTACCTTAAGATCATCTAGTTCCAATCCCACTGCCATGGGCAGGGACACCTCACACTAAACCATGCCACCCAAGGCTCTGTCCAACCTGGCCTTGAACACCACCAGG